>JANAVB010020098.1:0-92735 GCA_029216955.1 Iris pallida | reverse complement strand
TCCTTCATAAACAAGGGTTCAGTGTGAGAATAAGAAGATGTTGGATGATGGAAAACCGAAAGATTTTTCTTTGATTGTTGCACGTAACATGTGCAAAGACTCTTGGGTTTCTTTTTTTTTTTGGTTAATGTGAGACTTTTTTTTCTTTTCTTTTGATAATTTTTTAGAATTGTGCCTGTCTTAATATCTAATAGCAGCAAGAGTCAAGAAAGTTAAGGCTGTTGGGTTTTTTGGTAACATTTTTTTGGCCAAATTTTTTAAAAATTCGTACGGTACGCGTTTAAAACGCCACAGGCTTAAAATTTGCGTACAAATTCGATTTTTTCAAAAGTACGTAAGTATTATACGTTTATGTAAGATACGGAAAAATTTGCGTATAATACGCGTTTTATTCGGGTGATTGCTAACAGGGGTCAGGACCCATGGAATTTATTTTCCCTCATCCTTTCCAAACATTAATTACCAAACATGACAAAACTGACCTTGATTTATTACCTATTTACCAATTAACTCTTCATATTCATTATAATTATGTTGATATTGGATATTATTGGAACAATAATTTTTTAAACTTTTCCTTCCCTACTTTTGTCCATCCAAACAAAGGAAGAGAAAATTAACTTTCCTTTCATTTACTCTCCTCCATTTTCCTTCCCCTCAAATTTTCCTCTCCCGCCCCATAAATTTTCCCAAACACAGTGTAAGTTTTTTTTCCTTTTCCTTTTCCTTTTCCTTTTCTACACCAGCAAAACACTGAAAAGAAAATCAAATGGTCTTTCTTAAATATTTTCTTGTCTTACCAAATATAGGAAAGAAAATATAATAATATATATATATATATTTTTACTTTTCCACCTCCATGAAAATACAAGGAAATTTATTTCCCTTCCGTTAACCAAACGGTCTCTAAATACAACTACTTCGTATTATCAAGAAGAGCATGCATCCATTAGTTTGTTGCTCAAGTACTGCTTTGATTACATTTGAGAACATGCATCTTTTACTCAACAAACCTCTTCCCCAACGTACTGCAGCTCACACATTAAGACTCGCCCTTCTGAGGGGCGACTGCCATCCTGCAGCACGGGCAGTGGGAGGTGGCCTCGAGCCAAGGCACGGCGCAGCTCCAGTGGAAGCGGTGCGAGCAGGGGAGGTGCATCAGGACGTCTCCCGTCTTGAACTCGTCGAGGCAGACCGCGCACTCCTTCTGCTCCAGCGCCTTCCACCCCATCCTGGTCCAGCTGAACTTCCTGCAGGCTTCTTCGAGTACACCTCCCTCTGCACGTTGCCGGCAACCACCACCGAGCCCGCCCCGTCCCCGCGGTCGTCTCCACTTCCCAAGCTATTGTGCCTGCAATGCATATATTATTAGTGAGATGGTTAATGCTGGATTAACTAATCTCTAGAGGAAGTTAGGATAAGATTTGAATTTTGAAAAATGGTTTTTGTATCGGTATCTTGTCGGTATCTATATCTGTGTCATATTTCTGTAACATAGGGGACTATGTACGTATCTATTTGATATATGTCCATATCCGTATATCCATGTCTAAGACCATCTCCAATGGTGATTTCTAAAATTGAGTTCTTATCCTACTTGGCATTGTACTTTAGGGAGATTTCTATTCTAGTTGGAAGAGTTTCTACAAAAAAATTGTAAACATACAAAAATGTTCTCCAATGGTTCTCCATTTCTATCCTATGTGTCACATAGTAAAATGACCAATCTAATGGTGTGTGGCCCAATAATAATTGTCATGAGATAAAAGAATTTTTATGAGAGTTTCTACATATAGAAACCCTCCTAGAAAGTTTCTATACTACATCATTGACACCTAGGATAGAAATAGTGATAGAAATCACCATTGGTAGAAGTTTTTTCTAAAATGAATTTCTTCCATAGAAATAGGGAAATAAGGAAGATAGAAACCCCCATTGGAGATGGTCTAAGGTGTTCTTCCAACTTCCAAGTATAGTGCTCTATGAGATCATAGCCTTTGGTGGTGTATATGACATGGTTATGTGTCCTGTTTCATAAATGAATGTAACAAAATGTCATCAACTGACATTAGAATGCAGTTGAGTATACAAAGTTGAATTTGTGTCACTAGATCTCCTGACCTCAAACTCAAAAAAAGGAAAGAAAAAAAAGTCAACGGTGGTCAAATAATTAGACTACACAGTTGACCAGATATCTAATTCGTAGGCAGTGACCGAGCTAGAAATTCAATCTAGAGTAGACTAGATTAGACCGAGGTGCGCTGGTTTCCAGATTCATATGAAACCAGAAAAAAAAAATGAAAAAAAAGGTCAAATTTTTTTGGGGTTGGGGGGAGGAGCCCACCTTAACCCTAAGGTGACTCCGCCCCTGTCTGTAGGTGTAAAGTCGTTTTGTAGGATTGTAGCTATATTTGCTTAATGCAACAGTCAGTCACATTCTACACGAGCAAGGTTTGATGTCCGCATATGTAGGATGGAGTCGCGGAAAAAAACCTCTCGACATATTAGGGGGATACGGACATTAGCAAGAGCCTCGTGGTGCTAAGACTCCCTCTTCTAATTAATCTATGTTGTAAGGACGCAGATACGACACGACACAACAACACACACACGATATCTATTTTGTATGTCTTAGCATATTTTTGCGGTGTCCAATACGTGTTATATTTGTGTCCGACACAACACAGTCTAAATATACGGAGTGTCCTTGCTTCCTACCCTCTAATAAATACTAAAAGTGAGGAGGAGGAAGAAGGACTCCTACCTCTTAATCTCTGTGGTTCTTTGGCTCCTCAACTTCTCATCCAATCTCCCCTTCGCCTCCCTAGCGACGTTCCCGAGCTCCGTGCCACCGTTGGATCCATTGCCCAGGCCACTCCTTTGCTATCAACCACCCTCTCGATTGTTCATAGAAGCTCCAACAAACAACACAAAACGAAACATAGCCATCACAACATGATACATGCATGACCCCTTACCAAAGAGTTGAGACCGAGATGAGGCTCGAGCCAGTGGCGTAGAGGCAGAAGGAGGACCTCCTCGACCCGCTCTGCGAGCTCGCCGTTCCGCTCGGACGCATCCTCCTCCTCCGAGCGCTCTCCACCCCGGGCAGCATCCCAGCCATGATCATAGAAACACAATAGAAAACTATACACAAATCATCATGACCATCTCCCTCAATAAGTACTGAAGAGCTCAATTAAACGGTACATGAGAATTGCACTATTCAACTGCATGCTTTGTAACTACCACAAATGAAGTAGTACAGTACAGGTGAATTTTTTTCTTTTCTTCTTCTTGAAGGGAATGAGAAGACGAGCAAACAAGGAGGAGAGGGTGGGGTTCTTGTTTTGAAAGCTCCTGGTGGTGATTATAGCAACAACGTTTGCTTGGCAACATGCACATGCACTTGTTTGAATATATTACCTATAGCTATAGTACATTTTCATTTTTGCGATAAACTCAAATTTTCTTGGATGTGGGGCTCGACACGAGTGCGTGGACTGAGAATGACTCGGTTGGAAGTTTGTTCAAACGGATCATGTGGGCGGAGGTACAAGGTGAACATTTGGATCACTCGTCCGCACGATTTTTTTTTTTTAACAAATTACTTGTAAAAGAGAAGGACTAGACAATTCGTCCCGACGGAGTTGAATGTCTCGCTCCGAAAGCCATGCTACTGATGAAACCAAAGCCTGCATTGTGCTCTTCTGAATCAATATGTAGATAGGTGCTGAGTAGGGGTGAGCATTTGGTTAATTCGATCCAAACCGAACAAAATAATCTGAAATCGAATTGGACCAAAAACCGAATAAGCAAAACCGAGATCGAACCGAATTGGCCCACAACCGAATCAAACTGAACGAAATTAAATCGGTTCGGTTTATTCGGTTTTTCGTTTTATTTGCACTTTTTTATATATAGTAACTAAATATACCAAAAATTATATATATATATATATATATATATATATATATATATATAATATATAAAATAAAAAAATTTATTCGGTTTTCGTTTTTGGACTAAAATCCAAACCGAAGCCGAATAAGAAAATTTAGTATTTTCAAAACCGAAACCGAATCGATTTTTTTTAAAACCGAACCGAACCTCTTATTCGGTTCGGTTCGATTCGGTTTTCAGTTCAAAACTAAATAATAATGCTCACCCCTAGCGTTTGTATTGGACCGGGCAAGAGTTTGTGAGCATGTCTCGAGAAACGTCGGTTACTGATTATATATTAAGTTGGCGATTAGTATGTTCGTCTTGGGTGACAATGTTGATGATTTTGGCCAAAATATCAGAAAAAGTGTCCGTCAAGAAACTATCTTCGCTGATATTTATCTGTCTATATACCTGCAGAACAAGGTTTTGATGTCAAGATTTGGTACCTTGGCTGATTTTCTGTCTATAACTGCAGAGCAAGGTTCTGGTGTCAAGATTTGGTTCTTGGCATTGTATTGTTCCAAACAAGGACTATTTTAGTTGCATTTACCAACAACTACCAAGTTTTAAAAAAAATAATGGAAGAAAAAAAACATTAATTTTGATACCGATCGATTTGCTACAAATATGTTGCTCTCGATCGCATGGTACTTTGTTTTGAATTTTACATTACACTAGTCCATGCATGTTCTCAAGTGCTAGATTAATTACAATATGGTACACGCTATGCTATGATTAATGAACATGTTCATAAGACGATGAAGGGTGTTATTATCAGTAAAGTTAAAACGCCTAAAATACAACCTGAGCCTTCGGCACTGCAGAGTGTTGCAAGCGTCCAAGTGTCTTTGGGATGAAAAATAATGAAGCTTAGGACAGGGACATTTTTTCCATTAATGGAGATGGCCATCACGTTGCTCTCAAATTTAATTAGTTGGACAAGATGGTTCAGCTACCACGAAAAGAAACTTGACTGTGGAGATGTCATACTATGAAATTCAGGATCCTGACTGTTCCATGCCATGGAATGATAGCTGTTTCCTTATTACAGGTTACGAGAATTTGGTGTTGGATTGAAATAAAACAGTAGCGAATATTGCATCAGTGACCAAAGTAACATCAAATTTGAGATCCGAACAACTAATTAAGACGGGCCCAATGCGTTGGTGAAGCAATTATTCACGCAATAACAAGTCATCCTTTGTTAAGCATGATGATTAAGAATCGTCGAAGGATCAAAGTCACTCGCGTATTGGTAAATTGTCGAGAGAAAGAGATCTTTCACGTGACTTCGAGCTCCGTTCACTTGGTCACCTGTGCATTTGCACTAACAACGATTCAGAACACTTCTTCTCTTTCTCTTAGTGATTCGATATGAATGTGAAGACAGTCAAAATTAAACCATGAAAACATTCATCGAAAATATTCACGAAAATGCATCATAAAACCAACAGCGAAAGCGACACCAAAAATCAACAGAGCAACGGTATTGGACCAGCGACTCTTATATAGAATTCTTTCCTGAAACGCATGCCATTGCATCTTGGACACCATTCCTAAAAAGATCGGATCCGATTCATAACGAGAAAAGTGTCTCAATTTATTGTCCCGTGATCCTGTTAAGGTTTTCCTAATATCTGATTTCGACTTGACCATTATGGTCGCTAACTCACACCATGCTCTGCAACAAAAATTGGACACTACATAATAATACACTAACAAAAAGTTTCATCTCCGAAACTTAAACAAAACCCATCTATTTCAAATAAAGAAGGAAATCTTTCCCTCATATCTGCTTCAAGTTTCCATGTCGAATCCTCGATGGAATGATTCTTCCAAACCACTCAAACCAACGAGACTGCTCTATTCCGCAAAATCTTTTCCTTTCTATCCAAAATTTGAACCGGTTTCACCACATGTGACAGGTCTGCTTGTAGTTCTAACTGACCAAAGTCTACCACGTAACTTGGATCATGCATATACTTTCGTAGTTGAAAAACATGAAAAATATCATGCACTTCAGCCAACACCGGTGGTAGTGCCAACTGATAGACGACTTGTGCGACCCGCTTAAGGATTTCAAATAGGCCAATTAGGATGTAACTTCCCTTTCGCACTGAAGTGCATAACTTCATTCATCAGTGGTACATTCAAAACACATGGTCACCCACCATGAGTCTAAACCCACCATGAATTCTAATGGTCGTCGATGGGTATCCTCATAACTGTTTTGTCGACTTTGTGCCATAAGTAACTTCTTTTGAATCATGCGGACTTTCTTGACGGCCTGCTCAACTAGTTCCGGTCCAAGTACTTGTCGTTTATAGACTTTCACTACAAAATACAGATTTTTGGCGACGAATTATTAGCGACGGATTTTATCGTCGCAGATAGCGACAGAACATCGATGGACAGTTGACGAAATATCGTCGGTTTAGAACATAAAAAAATTGATCATTTCTCATTGCAAAAATGGTCGAAAAGAAGTCGCTTGGCCGTCGGTAAATTAGCGACGAAAAATGCGGGGGTCGCTATGCCGTCGCAAATCTGTCAATATTTGGCGGGGAACACGTGGGTAAGTGGCACCAAACTTAGTGACAACCTAGCGACGGAAATGGTTTTCATCGCAAATGTCAGCCATCGCAAAGTAGTCGCTAAGTTGTCGATAATTTGTCTAGACATTCGTGTTTAGCTTAGGCGACTAATTAACGACGAATTGGTCATTGCTATTCGACGACTACTTAGCGACGACTTTTTCTACTGCCGGTCCGTCGCTAATATGCTGTGCCCTAACTTAAATTATTCGAACCGATCGAGATATTTCTCATTCCCCCCAAACTCTCTCTCTCTCCTCTCTTCCTCTCTCTTGCGCGCCCCAGGCCGTCCGACCCTCGCCGTCAAACCCACGTCGTCCTTCCCCCACCGTGCGACGTGCTCCCCGCCGTCCGACGTGCCCCCTCGATCTCTCTCTGGTACTCTCTCTCTTGCTCTCCTTCTCTTTATATACATTAGGGTTTATATAGTCGGGGTTGGATTCTTGGTCGGGGTAGGGTTTGTGTGTGCTTTAATTGGGTTAGGGTTAGGGTCGCTATCGGTATAGGAATCGATATATCAGACTATTCCTATGAGTATTGGTATCGGACACGAACACTAAATAGAATTTGTGTTCATTAGAGTCCACTAACACGGACACGAACACACACACACACACACACACACACACACACACACACACACACACACACACACACATGGTGTACATATATGGACACACATGGACGCACACCCTAGTTAATATATTTGTGTTCATTTCAGTTCATTTAGATATATTATGAATTTTTATAGAGAAGTTTGATAGAATTTTTATTATAAATTTACTATCATATGGTGTTAAGTATTGATATCATTGTGAGTTAGAATGTATGTGTTAAATTAGATGTATGTTGATTGAAGAGTGTCTATTTGATATTCTTAAACAATCAATATACGAGACATACGTATCCATCTAAGTATATATGTATCTATATTTATATTTTGATACTAATTAGGAGTATCGTAATACCTAGAGTGTGTAGAGTGAGTATTCTAGAAGGATATAAGATATCTTAGTACTAGCTAGGTAAGTGCTAGCTTGGACACTCCGAGGTCAAGTTTTTCTTGTGGCTCACAAGGAACACATGACGACAGAGATATCATTATCTCTTATGTTAAGTGTTCGTGTTAGCCTGAAATCAAGTGTACATGTGAGCCATTCTCTGGAAATTAAATTTACTTATGCCAAGTCTTTTGGACCTATCAGAGTTATATATTTTTTCAAAATATAGTATAATGCTAATTGCCTCAAAAGGCTTACATAAGTAAGAGTGTATAGAGTGAGTATCCTAATAGTATATCATAGTACCTAGAGTGTATAGAGTGAGTATCCTAGTAGTATATAAGATATTTTAGAAACTGGATAATTGTTAAGGTAAGTTTGGGATTTTATTGAAAGTAAAGTGTATCCTCCCTACTTCCTTTCTTCTCATTCGGTTTAATTGGTCGTGGTCGTATTATGTCCCGGGATGCAACCCCATCTACCGACCCCGACCCAGAGAGTACCCTAGGCACCTCCTCATCCCACCGTCGATCTACCCAGCCAAGCATCTCCGATTTTCCATCGTCATCCATTGGTACGTCGACGCCTGCGACTCCAGATGTTGCCGGTCCATCGTCCATTCCGCCAACGGATCATGCAGTTACTGTACGGTGGGCTCCGGAGGATCCACGGGTTCAGTTCGATCCTGTTACTAGTGAGTACATTCGCAGACCCGTGGATCCTTCGACGCCACCAGAGAGACCGACAAGGGAGTTCAGACGGGAGTTATGGCCCGCGGGTGAGATGTAAGTAAATTTATATTTTGTAGGTTAATTTATTAAATTTGTTTTATTTATTCAAGTAAATAATCCAGTCGTTACTTTTTTGTAGGTTTTTTCATGGGATGCTATAAGGGAGCAAGGGCTCATTATTAGACAAAACTTTATGGCCCTTACCTCAATTTTAGTGAGGTGCCCCCGGAGTCGCGGTACATCTGGCGCGACCAGATGAGGGTATATATATATATATCTTGTGATTACTTAATTATTAATTATTCTATAATCCACCATTTTTTTACATATTTGATATTGGAATTTGTATGCCAGTTGATGTTCTGGTGGCTCCCCTATCGCGAGGCGGAGATCATCAAGACCTACAAAAAAGCTGCCGGAAAGAAGCTGTGGGACGCGAAGGATGACATCCATAGGGGAAGAAGAGCTGGCTCCGGGACGAGTACTATGAGCAGATAAGGGAAAAGATGGATACTCCTGCGTTTAAGAAGAAATCGACGAAGGCGAAGGCGAATCGACAGACCGCGGGTCTGCATACGGGAAGATCGGGGCCCCATACAACGATGCTTGGAGATCTGGTGAGATACCGAAAAATACTTTATTTTTCCACTACTTATTTAGTACTATTAATCTACGAAGTGAATTATATTCTATGAATGTTTCGTACGCAGGCCACAAAGGCAGTGAAGGAGGGAAAAGATCCACGCTCGGTCACCTTGTGGGATGTATTTGAGCGTACGCACAAGAGAAAGAAGGACGGTACCTTCGTCGACAAAAGGGCCGAACAGACTCATGCAAGTATTTAAGTTTATGAGATTTATGTTAGAATTGTAAGTATTTTAGTTTATAATTTTTGTGACAATAGTGTGAGGCCTTAGGATTTAGACTATAACTTAGAAAAACTTATAGTAAACTAAACACATTCATTGGATAGGCTAAGTATCGTAAGGCAATTAGGACGGTTCAACCCCCTGCTGTCGAAGGTATCGGCAAATCGACGCCCGCCCAGACGTCCTCTTCCATGACCGCTCGCTTCGACGACATTTTCGTAGAAGCCGCCGACGGAATAAGGAAAGGCGGGTGCGTCTACGACACCGGATCCTTGTTACAATCGCGGACGTCTTCGAGATTTCCACTGCCGCCTCCTGCTCCCGTGACTCCGGCCGACGAGGATGTGAGGACACAGCTTAGGACACTAACCACGACGGTGACGTCCATGCAGGAGCAGATGACCCGGATTGTATCGCAGTTACCGGGTTCTTCTTCTGCTCCGGGTCCTTCTGCTCCTGCTCCCGGTCCTACTGCTCATGCTCCCGGTCATTCTTCCGTCGGCCGTGCTTCTTTTGATCCTGCTGCCGCTTTTCTACCGGCTTCGCTATGATTCACCTTCTTGACATGATGTCGCCGGCAGTGTTATACCGAGTTCCACAGCACATATTTGATGGCCTGCCGGATCACTTCGTTGAGGGGTACCTTCATAAAGCGCAGCTGGCACCACCAGACAATCAAGATAACATTTGATAGTTTTTTTTGTATTTGGATGTTAAATTTTCTGGATAATTTGGAGTTATTGTGGATATTTTGGTGTGATTGTGTGAAAATTATTGTGTGATTGGTGTGATAATTTTGAGTTGTTTTGGATATTTTATTGTCAAAAATATTAGATATTGTGCGATATTGTGAATGATATTGTGGAAAATATTGGATATTGTGTGATATTGTGAATGGCTAATTATGTGAAAGGAAATGCTGTGATTTCAGGATTTTTTTTGAAAAAAAATTCCTGTTAGCAACGGATTACCGACGGACTAGTGACTAAAGGCAACGGGCAAGCGACGGATATTCCGTCGCTAAGCTTCTGGAAGTTTTCTCATTTCCAGTTAGCGACGGATAGCGACCACTCAGCGACGAATATCCGTCGTTAAGCTTCTAGAAATTTTCTTATGTCCAGTTAGCGATGAATGGCGACGGGAAAGCGACGAGATATCCGTCACTAAGCTTCTGGAAATTTTGTTATGTCCAGTTAGCGACGAATGGCGGCGGAAAAGCGACGGGATATCTGTCGCTAAGTTTCTGGATTTTTTTTTGGTTTTCCAGTTAGCGACGGACAGCGATAGGTTGGCGACGAATTTGGCGACCATTTTGCGTATCAAAAATTCTCTGATACGCATATACCGACGGAAACGTCCGTCACCAATTAGTCACTACCCTCAAAATTGAGAATTAGAAATTCTCTGATACGCAAATACCGACGTACTACCGACGGATAAATCTGTCGCTATTTTGCGTATCAAAATTTCTGATACTCAAATTCTAACGGCAATACGTCAATAGGTCGTCGCCTAGTTGCCGGAAGTAAATGTCACGCATTCGTCGCTAAGCCGTCGAAATTATCCGCCGCTAGGTCGTCGCTAATTTGTCTCTATGTGAACGTCGCTTGTCCGTCACGTTTTAGTCGACGCTTCGACCAAATTTTGACTAGGTAGCGACGAATGCTTTTAGGGACGAGGTAGATACCGACAGACCTATTTAGCCAAAATATAGTCGCTAATCCATCGTTAATACAAATTGGCGACGGATTAGCGACTGATTTGTCCGTCAAAATAGGACTATTTTTTAGTAGTATTTATCATAGCAGATCGGTGATCGATGTTTTCATCCGTGTAATGCTTTATGTTGTATACTTGCTTGATAACAATTATTATAAGCAAACTCTGTAAGCATCAAGTGAGTATCCCAACATGTCTTTAAATCTATTAAACAATGCCACAAAATATCCTCCAGAATTTGATTCACTCTCTCAGTATGGCCATCTGTTTATGGATGTCACGTCCTGGTTCTGCAGAACCAATCCTCCTCGCTAGGGCGTGATGCCATGTGAGCCTAAGTTTCACCTGCACAAGGTGGATACCGAAATAACCGATTGAGCATCTGTCACGACCCGTACCTATTTTTTGGGATACGAGTGCGTGTCCAAGTCAGCCTATGCCACAGAGTCGGCGGTAGAACGCTGTCACGACCAAGATGCTTAATAACACATAAATATAACATTTATTGCTCATTCACATTTTTAAATTGATTACAACATTTACAACATTTATATTTAAAGAAAGTACAAGGTTCTTATAATTAATGAAAATGATATCTAATTTCTAGATTTCTTCCTGCAAGTACACCCGTATCTTCCAATACTAAGTGAAGCCACAGCTAACCTGAAAAATGTTGGTTTCTTGTCAGAAATAGAACAAGCATACAAACCGACGGTAATACGACAACACAATATAATTCACAAGACATGAAAATAACATATGTGAGATGAAAAATAGAAAGTAACTGATGTCATGATAAGTGGTGAAGAAAACAAGAAAACAAATAAAAGAAAACTATCTATATGTTTTGAAATATCAGTTTCGACATGTGAACGGCTAGGGGGTAAACCAGGCACCCTGTACATGTTGTGTGTAGCTGTTATTCTCTACGAAAGATACGGAGGATAGTTCTGGGTAGTCCACATGTCTACTAAGATATTTCCCCTCCCGACTAGTGAACTAACGTGTAGACAACTCTAGAGGGGGGTGAATAGAGTTTGTGTCGATAATCACTAAATAAAAATTAACTATATCACCTCCACAAAACAACTATCAATATAGTAAATAAATCAGAGAGAAATACAGAAGTAAATAAAGAACAGAAGAGCATTCGCAAACACAGCAGTTTTAACCTGGTTTCCCTCGTGGAGGACTAGTCCAGGCCTGCGAACTCTAGCTCAGGATTGAAATCCACTATTTGTGAAATAGCGTACAACCACATGCCTTTACTCAGAAGAGCACGCCAACTTCTTATAGATTCGTAGGTGGCGAAACTTTTAATTGTCCAAGTGACTTTTCTTTCACTCTTGCACACAACTTCTAGCTGATATCGCAATGAGCACCTTGGGCTAAGGAGAGTTGTAGCTTAGGAGATATGGAAGAATAAGGCTTAGAGTAGTAGAGCTTAGAAGGCTTGAATATTTGAAGGTGAAAGATAGAAAGATGATATGAAATGAGAGAAATCAAGACTTATTTATACTACTCTGGGGAGGCAGAGTTCGGCCTAAATTCTGTCCTAAGAATTCAAATTTTTGAACATTGGACAGCTTGAACCAAGCAGGCCCTAAAAATTAGGGTGCTGAAAATCAGGAGACAGAGTTCGACCCGATGTGTGGGGGCAGAGTTCGGCCCGAACTCTGCCTCTTAGGTGGCAGAATGGCCTTTAGGCCTTTGGGCTTTGTTTGGCTTGGTGGAGCTTGGGCTTGGTTCAGAAATTGGTCTGTTTGTATGGTAGAGCTTAGAGAGATATGTCTAGGGGTTGAGATGACACAGTGCGACTCAACGTACACATTCTCATAGACTCAATAAATTGAAGATTACAAACTTGGAGCAAATAGAAAAACCAAGAGCCCTTTGATGACACATTTCTTCTGATATTTGAGTAGACCTGAAGATATCTTTTTCCTTGACAGCAGTCGTCCAAAGATATACAGATCTAGAAATCTGAATACCTTTTGGGGGCTTTGCCCCCGAACCCCTGATACGAGGTCCCGAATAGGCCAATAGGCGGTTTGGAGAAATCTCTTTGTATGACGCCGTCTTTGGTCCATCATTAATTTCTTTATTGCCTATGTCCTGGTTTGATCATGCTTACTGCATGTCTACAAATGCATGTTAGGCGAGAAAAATTTGTTGCAGTATGATACAAGCATGTCAATATGATATAGGACAATTAGGACAATGCTAAGTTTAAGTAGCAACATGATAGTGAGTATATGAATATTAGTGACATCATTAAGTTAAACTTACTTGATTAGCCATATTCAAAAACACGATGTAATTATTGGGATAATACCTAGTACTCATGGACTCGAACAAGTCACGAAACATGAAAACACGATAATCACAAAATATATTATATAGAGATCTATGACACTAATCCGTGTAACAATGCGTCAACAAGCAAGAGCATATGTATAAATATGAAATGGAAAGACTACTATGAATCGAAAGCAATCAGAAAGTGCACTTGCCTGAATCCTTACATAAATTGTAGTCACAAGTCGAGGATGAGGGAATTGTCGATCTAGAAGCTGTCAACCTAGAACATTATCGTACCACGAACCATGCACGAAAACTACAAGTCAATTATGAGGTTCTAGTTCTAAATTCATGGAATAAGTGGCTAATGGGTTACTAATCTAATAATAGTTAATTCTGAAATAAATTACTTAAAAACCTAATTTAACCTAATAATAATCTGAATATAATCTAAACATGCAAGTTTGGCCATAAAAAGTCATGTTTCCAATTTTGGAAACCATGGCATGCAAATCGAGACGTACCATTGACTATCTAGTCGAACGTCGTGAACTCAAGGTTTTGAAAGTGCATCTTGGTAGATTCAGTGCCACGAGTGCGTTGGAATCAACCGTGCCACAAATTCACGTTTTGGTCAAAAGATATCGCCATTATGGCTAATCGTGACCAAAACGGTGATTCATCGATCAATTCTGAGTTTAACAGAATAACTAAAATACTAGATTAACGAATTAAATTCTGGGAAAAATATATGTCGTAGAGCTCTATGTTAGCTTTTCAAAACTTCAAATGGTCAGTGATTTTGATTACCGGTCCTTCCGGAATCTCGAAAACACCGAAACGTATCAAGTTTCGGACAACCGACACTCTACAAATTTTACAGAAATTAAAATTCAGAGATAATAAAAATAAATTAGATATTCAAAAAGTATACCTTAATACGAATCCAACAAAAAAAATAGCACACAAAAAGGAGGTCGGAGTTGTCTGCGATTGCCTCGGGAAGTCGGGGGTCTCCTTGGAACAAGTTTCCTCAAAATCGGCCAGAATTAAATTAGGGTTTACTGTTCAGCGAATATATATATATATATATATATATATATATATATATATATATATATATATATATATATATATATATATATATATATATATATGGCGGGTACAGTCAGCACCCGCTGACTGGGCACTGCAATGGTTGACGGGTGGGCCCGGCCAGCGCTGACTGGGTATGACTGGATAATTAATTACAAAAAATAATTTAAAAATTATTCTAAGGCCAAATAAACTCAAATAAAATACTAAAAATTTCTAAAAAATTATAAAAAATTACAAAAAATATATCTAACCTCCTAGAATATAAATAAAAATAATCTACCTCATATTAGTCTCAAATGGCCTCATAATAAATATTGGAAGCCTTTAAAATATATAAAACTTAATAAAATAAATATATAAAAATTGTAGAAAAATTCTATAAAATTATAGAAAATATTTATAACCTACTAGAGCCTACATAAAATACTGGGTCTCAAAATAGTCTCAAATAAAACTATTGTAAAATCTTAAAAGTCATTAAAATATTAAACCTTAATAAATAAATATCTAAAAATCTCTAAAAATTATAATAAGCTATAAAATAATTAAATAATGCTTATATAAACCATATAGGGGCCATATGACCATAATATGATCATAGCTCTCTTATGAGCTTAGGTACAAATCCTAATGACCATAAAAGTTAATCATAATAAAAAAAATCGGGAAGTGGGCTTACAGCACCTAAATAACAAAGTCGTCCAGAAGTCCCAAGCAGAAAATTTGAATCAACTCAAGCCATGTACAAAAATAGTTCTATTTATTAATGTTGAAAATAAGATTACAATGGCTCGTAGTCAGGTTACAATCACTCATGCTCTCTCTTTAATTCTCTCTTAATTACAGTAGATAATGCCCCGAGACTTACAATTTGAAGAATAATACAATAAGATGTCCATATATTATGTCTCGTATAATTGAAGTATTTAACGTGGTCACATGTCTCGAAACGCCAAGAAAACTCCATGCCTCGACGCGTCCAAGCGAGCTTCGTACCGAACGAGCTTTTCCCAGCATCTTGCAAACAAGCTACTGAGGTGTCAGTATGTAACAACGCATTGGTTGGGTCGACCCATACAAAACCAATACATTAATTTAGTGAGCGTGTACTATAATTTTGTGGTCGTTCTAATCTTACCTTAGAATCAATTTCATGGCACAATAACAAAGCATATTGTTGCAGAAACCATAACCGTATTATACAACAACATCAACTTACTCATATTTATCGTCCGACCTTCCCTGTTCATCGAAATAATACAGTTTATCACATAGGAACTTAGTGCATGCCATACTATCAAAACATAATATCACATATTGCATCGTAAATGCGTGCATCTGCATAAGTAAAATCTTAGGCCTAATAGTTGTGTTGTGTGTTGTGCATATGCTTCTTGATTCAATTTAACGATATTTATGCATATTGCTGTTAGCATGTCGATTCAATCTATATGAAGGTCACTAGAATGACAAACCATCGTTTTCTTATAGCTTGGTGTAGATGGGATCCTTGCAGTGCGTGTAGCCAGCCATGTCCCAACATCGTGTCCCGTTTTTCATTTGTGGAGAGCGCGGTTAAGAAATACTATCGGTATTGGTTGATCAGAATAGATTGAATCAAGATCCTCTCTTCGTTATGGATTGGTATTTTCACAACTGAGTTCCATATTCAACGGGTTGAGTCTCAAGAAGACTATATAGCTGAGTCACAAGAGACCTCTTCGCTACTTTATTTTTGATGTCGTACTTGCCCATTTTGTGGTGGTTTTATGAATACATTTTCGAGAATATTTTCAATATATTTCATTAGTTGCATTACTTGAACTTCGTACTTCGCATCAAATTCTGAGAGATAGTGTCACGTCCCGCTCCCGTAGGAGCGATTGTCCTCGCTAAGGAGTGATGCTGCGTGAGCCTAGATTATGCTCACGCAAGGCAGGTTCCATAACGGCCGATTACAGGCTAAGCGACGGGGTCGTCGCACAGAAGTCCCAAGCGGAAACATTGATACATCAGCGAAAATTTGAAGTAAAACACAAGTCATACAAAATACTCTTTTATTGATATTGAAACAAAGATTACAATGTGGCGCAAGGCCATGTTTACAATCACTCAAGCTCACTCTTCTCACATTACAAGTCACTCAGCTCTCTCTCTCTCTCATCTCTTAATACAATTTGAGTAGGCCAGCGGAAGCTTTAGATAGGCGATGTCCATACTTTATGTCCCGTATAAGTCCAGAATCTATGCGGCCACATGCCTCGAATCGTCAAGGAACTTCGTGCCTCTATACATTCAAGCGAGCTTCACGCCACGAGCTTCTACCTGTGCCTGCACAAAACAACTGTGTGGGTGTCAGTACTCAACTGTACTGGTGGAATGAGCTCCTCGCCCACCCATACAAAACCAACACGTTCATTTACTTTGTGCAACATAATCCCTTTACGATTGTCTTTCTACTCTTGCCTTAGGATCAGTTTTAGGACATAGGCTCTCGACCTATTTTGTGTCTCTAGACCATCCCGTGCTTTACAACTAGCAACTTACTGACACTTTGCCTCTAGACCCTTCTTGTGTCAACGACGTCAACTTTATTAAGTCGTGCTTGCCTTTCAGCCCATACTCAGAGACGTAACTACACGATAGTACCCAATTTTCATGTGACAGTGCTACCAATCCATATAGCCCCTCATGGCCCTCGCCACTTTTAATCACCAACCGACTCAACCAAGACTTGTGAACTTAGTGTCACTCAACCAATTTTCCCTTGCGGTGCTTCCTGACTTAAACTCGAACGACTCAAACCCAACTTATACAACTCTATCCAACAACTTAAGACTCGACGCAACATCTCGTACCGAAGCACGGTGTCTGCGTTGCAGCCAAATCTTAGGCCCAAATATTGTCTTCTGATCGTGTACATGTTTAACTCAACTCAATCCAAAGGCACACACACGGATTGTCGCCCATGCCAACTCATCTATATGAAAGGTCACTAGCACCACAAGCTATCCTCGACTCTATAGCTTTTGTTAGACGGTCGCCCCTTTCAGTGCAAGTAGCGAGCCCCGCTGTAAGTTTCCGCCTAACCCATGCTATCATTAAGCACAACTATTTACATGTTTCCTTCGAATCAGTCCCTTGGCCGCCGGGTTGCCGTTCGAAAAAACTTTTCCCTTGTCGACAAGTTGTCTAATGACAATACAAGACTCGACTCTAACTGACGTCTCACACAGTATTGTTCTTCTAATGTTACCATCTCTCTCAGGGCCATGTTCAATACTTCTCACATCTGAGACCGCCTCGACGACCCATAGTCGCGAGCATTCTTCCTTCTTGCCCTATCATTTCATTCGACTCAGGAACGACTATTTGAAAGCCCTCCTTCCAACTCATAATAATCAACCGTGGCCCGGGCCTTAAAAATACTAAGTCCATGACATCGTGCCTTAAACCAGCTTGAACTCTATGCAACACCACCGTCCAAGTCATACTCTATATGACAGGCCTTACGATCATAAAACCAAGTAATATCGACAACCGTAGAAAACATGGGACAATGCTTAGAACGTCTTCGATCGCCTAGAATCACTTAGCCTAACTTAGCTCATGGGGTAAACAAAGGCTACGCCAAGCCTTGGACGATGGGACCGTACATGCTTTATCAAGCATTTATGTTGGCGATGCTTATGACTTAGGCTAACTCACAACTTTGTGGCGAAGGCCAACTTTTCTTTCTCCCAAGCCATAGGACGAAGGACCAAGTGTCATTTTGAAAGCTATTGTGCAATGATTCTAAGCCGACCATGGGACCTTGTTCATTTTCTAACTTAATCGACCCGAATTGAGATTATTCCCTTAGCTATGTGAATTCGTCTCTTTTATTATCAAGCCTACTTGTGCATTTGAAAACTTTCGTATTATTGGTACGAAGGCCAATACGAGACAAGTTCACCGAAGCCACCCACCTGAACGAGGAGTCGCCTCGACCGAACAGGTCTTCGAGCAAGCCGTTGCATGGCTAAGTCCGAACGCCGTTGGCGTTCCGATTCCTCCGATTGACTGAGCGGGACGGGGCACTACATCATACACCACTCAGAAAAAGTTTCATCCTCGAAACTAACTGAGTACTTACTTATTGACTCATAACTTGCTTCAACATCCAACAATTCTCGTACACATTCTTTCTATATGTTTCTTTAATCCGAGCCACGCTCGTGCCTTAGTTATTTTCCACATCCTCGATACTCTTCCGTTCCTCTAGTCTCATTTGAATTCAACGTATCACTTAGTTGGATCATGCACATATTTTAGGCATTCCTAAAATACATACGTTTCAGCCAAGCCTCATGATAGAGAATTCTGCCATTTCTACTCGAGCCGGATGGTACACATATTCAAGCGTCCCTGATATATATACATTTAAGCCGAGGCCCATGAGTGGTATTATCATACTCTTAAATCATTCCATTCATCAACACCAACATCCAAACTAATAAAGCTTCAAGATCACTCGTACCGATGCTAACTCTCGCAACATGGACATCTCGTCTAACTGCTAGGCCATCTCTCCAGGCTAAAGTCAATTGTCAGTATTGGAATCATAGTTCCCAAACAATAATATCAATACTGACCCCAATCCTAAGGTTAAACCAAAGTTGATAGTACATAATTTTCTACCCAAGCTCGTATCACTCCGATTTCTAAACTTCGAGCATATATTTCTATACGCACTTGTAACACTTAGTTCAAGGGGTCCGAGTCGTTCAGCAAAGCCATCCTACGATAAGTCATGTTCAACCAATTCCTCGATATATCATTATCGTACGTCCAAACAAGTAATTCATGTAGTCTATCTCTTTGAACCCATTCGATATAATCTACTTATCTAAGTCAAGTTCACCATTTTTTGATATAACCCTACTAGCTGAGGTTAGAAATAATGTTAGTGAGTCTGGTGAGCTTTTCTCTATTAAGCTCTTATTACACGAGACTACCAAATCATCTAAAGAGAAAGACAAGGTTATTGACCAACTGAAAGAAGAACTTTCTAAAGAGAAGAAAAGTCTTCAAAGTGCACAAATCAGAATGGAAACACTCACTTCTGATTATACTAAGTTGTATGACACTTCCAAAAGATTGGAAATTAGGTTAGGAAAACAGCTTGAGACTGCTGCTTCCTACCCTAATACGTGTCACTTACCGAAAAATTGGAACATTCCCAAGCCAAACACTATCAGACCTAACCCTATCAAACCTTTACCCCAAAAGGTTAAGCCCAAACAGGATTATAGGTATGCTTTCTTCTATACTAGAAAACCTAAATCTACCAACCCTGCACATCACTCAGCTTTCAACACTAAACATGCACAATGTCTTTATTGTGGCCTCATTGGTCATATTTCATCTGCATGTAGAATCAGAAAGCTTGTTGATTTAAATATTTATGCATGGATACCAAAAGCTAACAATTCAGGACCCTACAAGAAATGGTACCAAAAGTTTCATCTGCAAACTGTTTTGTAGGTGGAACACCTTTCACATGCTAAAAACAAATGGATTCTCGACAGCGGTTGTTCACGGTATATGACCGGTGATGCTATATTATTTGCAACACTGTCAAAGAAGAAGAAGAAAGGTTATGTCTCCTTCGGTAATAACTTGAAAGGGTATATCATTGGTATCGGTGATGTTGGTAAGTCTCCCTATCCTGTGATTAAGGATGTCTGTCTGGTTACCGAGTTGAAACATAACCTACTCAGCGTAGGTCATCTAGCTGATCATGGTTATGGCATCAACTTTGGCAAAGACAAATATACTATAGTTGATAGCTCAACTGGTAGTACTATCTTTGAAGGTATCAGGGAAGACAACATATATATTTTCTATTTGTTGGAAGAAACTAACATTTCAGGTAGATGCTTAATGGCTAAAAGTGATGAGAGTCATCTGTGGCATATGAGACTCGGTCACGCAAATATGGACACAATCTCAAGATTATCCACAAAGAAGCTAGTACGCGGTTTACCGGACATAACATTCAAGAAGGATTCGATATGCAACCAATATAAAAAAGAACAAAGCTACCAGATCCACATTCAAGTCAGTAATGCAGTATGTACTACTAGACCTCTACAATTGCTACATATGGACTTATTTAGTCCTAGCAGAGTTGCTAGCCTCGGAGGTAAGCTATATGCTTTTGTAATTGTAGATGATTACTCTAGATACACGTGGGTATACTTCTTGACATGCAAAAATGATGTATTATCCAAATTTGTCGTCTTTTGCAAGAAAGTACAGAATAAAAAAGGTTACATGATCACTCGTATTAGAAGCGATCATGATGGCAAATTCGAGAATGCAGAGTTTGAGCAATTTTGTGACACACGGTTTTGTACACGAGTTCTCCTGCCCTAGGACTCCACAACAAAATGGAGTTGTGGAACGTAAGAACAGAACTCTATCCGAAATGGCCAGAGTAATGTTAAATCAGTTTAGTCTACCCAAATATTTCTGGGCTGAAGCTGTCAATACATCTTGTTTTGTTCTCAATAGAGTTCTAATTCGACCCAAATCGAAAAAGACTCCATTTGAGTTATGGTTTGATAGAATTCCATTAGTTTCATATTTTAGAATATTTGGTTGTAAATGCTTTATTCTTAATACAAAAGACAATTTGGGAAAGTTTGACGAAAAGGCCGATGAAGGTATATTTTTAGGTTATGCGGCTAAGTGCAAAGGATACAGAGTCTTCAACAAACGAACCATGATCATCGAAGAGTCAATCAACGTCACTTTTGATGAACTGAATCAAATGACTATCGATGACAATGACAAAGATCCAACTGTACCAAGCTCAACAACAGCTGATTCTCAACCAAGCTCGGCACTAGCTGATCCTTCTAGAGAAGATCCAGGAACCAGCTACCTTCAGAGTCTGCCGAAAAGATTGAAATTTACGGCTGATCATCCAAAGGATTTGGTAATTGGTGATATTACCAAAGGTGTAAGTACTCGTACATCCAGTAGAGATATTGTTTCTAGTGTTGCATTCATTTCACAGCTAGAACCCAAAACTATTGATGAAGCATGTAGTGATAGTTTTTGGATAGATGCTATGCAAGAGGAATTAAACCAATTTGAACGGAATCAAGTTTGGGAACTTGTTCCCAAGCCTATTGATCATCCGGTCATTGGCACCCGTTGGGTATTCCGAAATAAACTGAATGAGAATGGTTTAGTGACTCATAATAAGGCTCGACTCGTAGCTCAAGGATACAATCAGGAAGAAGGTATCGACTACGATGAGACTTATGCCCCAGTTGCGAGATTAGAATCCATTCGCATGTTATGTGAATTTACATATTTTCATAATTTTAAATTATTTTAAATGGATGTCAAGAGTGTATTTTTAAATGGTTTTATAAAAGAAAAAGTTTTTGTAGCACAACCTCCAGGTTTCATAGATTTTAAAAACCCTGATCATGTTTTCAAGTTGAAGAAAGCTTTATACGGTCTGAAACAAGCCCCTCGTGCTTGGTATGATCGTCTAAGCTCTTTCCTACTTGACAATGGTTTTTCAAAAGACAAGGTTGATACTACACTTTTTATTAAGTCCTTTAATGGTAAGCTTCTCTTGATACAAGTCTATGTCGATGATATTATATTTGGATCTACTGATGAATCTCTGTGTCAAGAATTCTCTAAGTGTATGCAGAATGAGTTTGAGATGAGCATGATGGGAGAGCTGAAATTTTTTTTCGGATTGCAAATCAAACAAACTGACAATGGGACATTCATAAATCAAGCCAAGTACACAAAAGATTTGCTAAAGAAGTTTGATCTGGACAATGTCAAACCAATTGGCACTCCGATGGCAACTTCAACAAAGCTTGATATTGATGAACAAGGCAAGTCGGTCGACACACGTACGTATCAAGGTATGATCGGTAGTTTACTTTATTTAACTGCTAGTCGTCCAGATATTATGTTTAGTGTTTGCCTGTGTGCACGTTTTTAAGCTAATCCAAAGGAATCACATCTGTGCGCAGTTAAGCGTATCTTTCGATACCTTAAGGGCACTTCTTCTGTTGGCTTATGGTATTCCAAAACTAAGTCCTTTGACCTAATTGGTTACTCGAATGCAGATTTTGCTGGATGCAAAGTTGATAGAAAAAGTACCAGCGGCACATGTCATTTCTTAGGCAAGGCTTTAGTCTCATGGTTTAGTAAAAAGCAAAATTCTGTAGCCCTATCAACAACAGAGGCTGAGTATATCGCCGCAGGACGTAGTTGTGATCAGATTTTGTGGATGAAACAAACCTTAGAAGACTGTGATTTATTTTATACACATATTCCTATTTTTTGTGATAATACGAGCACTATTAATTTGACTAAGAATCCAGTATGTCATTCTCGTACTAAGTATATCGAGATCCGACATCATTTTCTTAGAGATCATCATCAAAATGGAGATATTGACCTTGTGTACATAGATACTGAGAATCAATTAGCTGACATTTTCATAAAACCTCTAGCAGAAGATCGTTTCAATTATTTACGTCGAGAATTAGGAATTTTGGACGTCAATAATGTTAATTGATTTTATTTTATGATTTTATTTCAAATATGCAAAAACTGTGTTAGAGACAAGCCAATAAAGAGTCTGTCTGTCACCACAACTACGGTTGAAGCTAAGCGGTACTTAAGAGTTCTCCGGTAAACCTCCGCCAGCTGGGACAGTACTCCTACAGCTAATCTGAAACAGTCGCTGTGTAAAAAAATTTAATTTATAAAATAACATTAATTATATTATTTTAATGTTAAAATTACTAATCTTTGAATTAAATATTTGAAATGAGCCAATGAAAAAGAAAGTATTTCAAACCAACCCCAGGCGAATTCGGCCAGACTTCGGACCGAATTCGGCCCGAGTTCGGTTGAAGGTATCAGGTTATATAACCAGAACCCGAGAGCCTTTCTTCTTCATTGCTTCTAAACTACATCACAACAGCAACAGCAGCCGCGCGAGAGCAGCCCTAACCCTAGTTCTTCACCACCCATTCTCTTCCAATCCAAGTGGTGAAATCAATCCAAACTTTGGATTCGTGCGGAGTTCATTGTTCTCTACAACATATTCGAATCTCAGGAGGTATAACTCCTTATTTCCTCTCCTTTCAATTTTGTGCTATTTAATTTATTGCACAAATGGCACCTAAGGGATTTAACCCCTTCAAGAGGAAGAAGATAACCAACCCAAGTGAGGAAGGTTCATCTTAGAATCCACCCACGAATTCTCTCTTTTTGCCAGTCCAATCTAGCGATGGCACATTCGACAGGTTTTACTTTCAAACCCTAGATCAAGCCCTACTGTGGTATGGAGACTTCTCCATGAGATCCATATGCACAGACGCTTCCATCAAGTGGACTGTGTTTCCAGAACACCGCCCTTTCTTTGAGGTATTAGGGTTATAATATTTTGTTAAACTTTGTTTCCCTGTAGCAACTAATGCCATTAGACTGTTCTACTGTAATATTATATTAAACACATTTGACGTAAGTACACGTGTTGGAGGATTAGATATCAATTTCAATGATGTTGTCTTAGCAAAAATCCTTGGTATTCCCAATGAAGATGAACCGCTTGTTGATATCACTGAATTTGATTTCCCCGACGGCACGACACTTACTAGTTTCAAAGCAGAACTCTGTGCACCTGATCGAGTTCACTCTGGAAAGTTTAAGGCAAACAACTTGAACTTGTTTAATTATGAATTGCACCGTATCATTTACTCCACTCTCCTTCCGAAGTCTACTTCAAAGGATGATGTCATGTCTCTTGAACTATCTGCTATGTATCACATTCTTAAGGGGATTCCATTTTCTGTCCCTAAGACTATTATCCAGATGATGGGACGTTGTCGTGCAAGAGATAGAAATCTCTCTTATGCGATGATTCTCCCACGCATCTTTCAGCGTTTCGACATTGATTTATCAACTTGTACTCAAGACCCTGAGCCCAAGTTTCTGAAGTTATCTCGTCGCAGTATGACTGCTGCTGCTCCTCCTACTGTTCCTGCTACTGCTCCACCTCCTCCACCTACTCAGCAGTATGCCATGACTTTTGAGGGCATACACCAGCACCTTTCAGATTTGTACATCTCGATGACGGATATGGCTCACGAGCGTGAGTTCCGCGATGTCACCCGGTATCAGGCGATTGTAAATTCTTTAGCTGATCTTCGATTCGCCCAGACTGGATATTCTGCCGGTTCCATTCCTAGAGATCCAGCTTTCTCTGGTTACCGCTGTGAGGATGAGGCTGTTCATGCCTACTTTCAGCCCGGTAACGCATATGATTGGTACCGTTCTAACCGTGCTCCTCGAGACTATGTCGGTGAGTTTTACACAGGCGCTCCTTCTCACCCTTCTGGAGCTGGTACCTCTGCAGCTGGTCCTTCTGGACATGTCGGTCATGATGTTGATGATGATGATGATGAGGATATGTGATATGTTATCTGATGTTTGAGACTTAGACATTATCTACTATATACTTGGAAATGCTCCGACATTCCAAGTTTTTCTTTTTAGACTTTATTATTAGTATTTCTTTTGAGGACTTGTACTGGATATTTTTATGTCTCTTGGACATCATTTCATCTTTATGGATTTTGTAGTTTATCTTTCACATCAGTTTACTTATTTACTTAGCATCTTTATCTGCTTCTTTATTATAAACTGCCTGTGAAATAAGTCTATATTTTATTATAAACATGCCTGAGATGTATTTCTAATTTCTTTAATATTTCCACCATTTATCATGATTATTTTCTTGTGTTTCTTCACTGTTTGTTATTTATGCATTGATTGCGGGGGAGTTTATCTCTTTTGCAATTATTTTGCTAAGTGACAACGGGGAAGAAAATAAAGATCTAACATTTCTTTTGAGAAACTGCAGGACATGAACAATTTTTTTATTTTATTTCAAGCTTAAATGTTATATCATTCATAGTTTGTCAATTATCAAAATGGGGGAGATTGTTGGCCTATTGGTCATATGGTCAAACTGATTTTAATAATTGATCAAACTCTGTCTGGATATATGAAGCTAGTCAGGATATCTCGGACTCTTAGACATGATCAAGAATGGCTATCTACACAGTTCAAGACCGAAGCAATGTTTGCCTGTTCGAGTCTGTATTTCTTTGAGCAATATATTTTTTATTTTATTGAGTCTAGGAATACGTTGTAGACCGAGTCGTACTGATAAATAGGCTATTCTAAAATGATTTCAAAATATTTTTAAAATATCCTTAGTTTTGAAAAACATTCATATTAACAAAAGCTTCAAAAAGGTTTTCAAAAATGTTTTCAAAAATTCCTAAAAACTAATTTTCAAAACCTAACCTAACCCTGCCAGAGTTCGGCCAGAGTTCGGTTAGTAGCCGTTTTGATTTTTGAATTCTCTGGAACTTGGTCCTCCTACAGTTGCGGATTTGACCGAGATTTTCTCATCGAGTTCTGACCGAATTCTGCCCGAATTCTGCCAGAATTCTGTCTTTGGAATTCCTATAAATAGAGAAGGATTTTGATCATTTTAACTCACTCATTCACTTTCAATCTTCTCTCTTCTAAAAAGCTTTCAGTCTTCCAAAGAGTTTTCTCGAGCTTCAAATTTCAGATCCGAAGCCAGTTACAATCCTCTAGTCGATTTGCCAGTGCGGTACGGTCTAGAAGTTTCAGAGTGATTGTAATTAGAGGCTTGATAGAAGATTCAACTCTTCAAAATTAAAGTTGGACGAGTTCTTCGTATCAAAGCTCGCGTTGTAGAAGTTGCAAGGACTTCGTAAGAAAACTTACGGTTTTGCCAATAGTGGATTCAACTGGTAGCAAGAGTTCTACCGACTGGATTAGTCCTCAACAGAGGGAAACCAGTATACATCGCTGTCTTTGCGTTTGCTTTCTTATCTCTGCCTTTACATTACTTAGTTGTGATTATTATTCTGTGATCTTGCTACTAACATTTTTTAATTAGCATTATTCCGCTGCCAACTCTATTCACCCCTTCTAGAGTATTGTACTTTACGATTTCGTTCCTACATGTAACTGCTGGAGATGGGTGCGTCCGTGTCTCCTCTAGGGCTAGCAGTCTGGCGCTGCATTGCTCCATGCAAGCCGCTATCTTAGTAACGGTGCCGTGAATGGACTCCTGCGTCCCCTGTACGTCCCTCATGGTGCGCTCGAGCTCGTCAAAGCGTGCGGTGACCGACGTAGCATCCCCTTACGCCTGAGACCCTGGCTGCTCAGAAATCCTCCTCAGCATATTGTCGCACAGCTCAACAATCTGGCGGGCAATGGTATCCTCGACTCGGGACGACTGGCCTGTGAGGGCTGTGAATGCGCACTAGCAGAAGGAGCCCTGGATGCCTGCATCATAAAAAATGTGCCGTAGGACCCCATACCGTCGTACGTACCTCTATGAAGACCCCCAACGACGGTCTTCTAGAGCTCGTCCTCCGACTGAGGTGGAGAGGGCTGCGATGTACCAACCCCTCCCTTTGTCGGTGCACTAGCACTCGCACGCTCACACAGCCTAACAAACTTGTCCTAAAAATCATTGTACATCTCTATAAATCAGTACTTACCTAAATTAGCCTAATAAACGTCTAAAGTATTTAATTATTATTGACTATTTGGTTATTTGTATATTATTCAAGTTATGTTAAAAATTAACAAAATCTAAATTAGTACTTACATAGCTCTGAGTAGCCCGGTCGTCGATGAGCTTCCTGTCCTTCCTTTGGGTGGCCAGGAAGACGGTCACCATGTTTGCGTCCTCACCCCTCTGTACTTGCGTGTTTGTTATATTTTATTCTTTAGTAAAATAGAAAATTATATACTCCTACTATCAATAAAATCTTATATATTGTAATAAATTACATACCAGACGACAAAAATGCTCCGTCATAGGAATCGATCCACCACACCACTTTTCGGCCCTCGTCCTAGTCGCCTTTGCCTTCTCCGACCGCTCTCTATACCGGGGCTCCTCAAATCGAGCCCTCATCGTGGTCCACTGGTCAGGCGTGATCCAACCAGCAATCGACTTTTCGAAGTGCTGACGAGCTTTCTGATCGTCAATTACATCACGGATCAGCTTGGCGGCGACGACAGGAAATTGCCTCTTAATCTGCTTGGCCCGGTGTGGTGGATAAAAATAAGTTCTCTACAAGAATTACAAATTAAAATAATAAGTTCTAAAAAATACTTAAAATTATATTAATCATACTAAATTAACTATCTTTAATTACCTTAAAGTGGGAAAACCAGAATTCCTTCCTCTCTTCCGAGGCATCCGAGTAGTTGATCCACACGGACCCCCATAGTTGGACCTCAGAAAGGAGCCCAACGCTCTCTGTACTGACGAGGGACGATATCTGTATACAACGATAATTATATATATATATATAAAATAAATAAATATATATATATATATATATATATATATATATATTTAAAAAAAAAAAAATATATATTTTAAATATATATATATATTTTAAATATATATATATATATATATATATATATTATTTTTTATTTTATTCATTTAACTTACTTCGTAGGACCGTCGGCCCAAATATCCATCCTTGTCTCGTCCTGAGGTGCGCATGGAGGGTCGCTCTGGTATGGATCCGCACGGGCGGGAGTAGGGACTACCTCCTCCACCTGCTCCCCACCCGCCGTGCTGCTGCCAGCGGTAGGAAGGCTAGGGGAAGGAGTATCAGCAAGCCTAGAACTGCTCGTCCCAGGTGTACTGCCACCCGGACTTGCGATCGTATGGTACAATGGAGTGCTCGGGTCAGACGATGGTCCGGAGCCAACCTCTGGTAACTGAGCTCTCTGCCAACCTAAGGACACGGCTCATCCTGACCTATCTCCGCGTCGTCCTGCTATGCCTCCGCGTCGTCCTGCCATGCTGATAATAACATATGATTAAAAATATAAATAAATACAATGACAGTTTAGAAATATCTGTATACATTGGAGTTCATAATTTAAGTTTACAAAAATCTGAATACTAATAGAAATGAGCATAGTTCATAATTTAAGTTTACAGAAATATGAATACATTGAAATTATAGTTTCTCAATCATCCTCTGAAAATTCATCTTCTTCGTTTGCCTCCTCCTCCTCATCTTCTTCCTCTTTCTCATCATCTTTACTAGCATTTCCTTCGTCTTCCCCTTTGGATACTTGTACCTCTTCTACACAAGCAGATATGAAATGGGGAACTTCTGTTGAGTCGATATCAACTGTATTTGGTACAAGAGGCAGCTCGTCCTCTTGATCATAAGCCACTTCGTCGACGTCGTAGGTATTTTTGGCTTTAGTCTTGCATACTGCCCACCAGTCGTACCTCGTTGTTCCCCGTCTAGGTATTTCTGGCTTTAGTCTTGCATACTGCCCACCAGCTTGACTTGCATACTGCCCACCAGTCGTACCTCTGGTACGGATGATCCTTTGGCAGGAACTGTCGATGACAATCGAAGAAGTACGGTTTTCCTTCGTGTTTCAAACGGAAAGCCTTAGTGCGATCCATGCAATACGGACATGCGAGACGATCATGGGTGCTCCAACCCGATAACATTCCATAGGCCGAGAAATCATTGATGGCCCACATTAGTGCGGCCCTTATCTGAAAGTTCTACTTTCTAGAAACATCATATGTGGTTGCACCTACTTCCCACAACTGATTCAGCTCATCTACCAAGGGCTGTAAGTACACATCGATGTTCCTCTTCGTGTTCTTCGGACCTGGAATAATAACAGTTAGGAACATATAAGTAGTCTTCATACACATCCAAGGCGGCAAGTTATACAGAGTAACAATCACATGCCAACAAGAATATTGTGAGCTCGAAAGTCTAAATGGGGTAAAATTGTCGGAGGAAAGCCCCAATCTGACATTACGCGGCTCCGAAGCAAAATCGGGATACACTCAATCAAAGTGCTTCCATGCTTCCCCGTCGGATGGATGATCCAGTACTCCATCTATTTGTTTCGCTTGTGCCAACTCATATTATCAGCTGTCTCCTTTGCCATAAACAACCTCTACAACCGCGGCGTCAAAGACAAATAGTGCATCGAATCTGTTGGCTTGCGTGCACCAGAAGTCCTTGTTGTACTAGTTGTCTTGAAGAGATCGACACCACAAAATCTGTAGGCATCTTTATCCTTGTCATCCTTATAGTACAACATGCATCCGCTGCGACATGCATTAATTTTTTCATACCCCATCCAGAGCGATCTCACCATTCTCTTGGATCGGTAGAAGTCTTTAGGTAACTTGCCACCCTCCGACAATATATCTTTAATTAACTCTAGGATTTGGTTGTAGCATTCTTGAGACATGTTAAAATTTGATTTTATGCTCAACAATCTTGTAATCACCTCCAACGGTGAATGGTCATCACAACCAGGATATGAAGGAGTCCTTGTATTCTCCAGCAACTCCATGAACTTTGCAGCATCGGCATTCGGTGCCTCCTCAGCTGCATATTGATTGTTCGGATCGAAATTAGGTCCCGCAGCATCGAAAACCATGTTCGTCCACCCTTGGTCATAATCAGCATGCTCGTGGACATCTACATAAGGCTCCATATAAGGCTCCGTCTCGGATGCTAAAGGCACAAGTTCTCCGTGTACGGTCCACTGATAATAATTTGGCATGAAACCCCTCGAATACAAATGATATGTCACATCCACTTTCGAATGATATTTCAAGTTGTAACATCTCACACATGGACGCTTAATTTTTGTACGGTCCATGTACTGAGGGAACGCCTTGGAAAACTGTAGGAACTGTTGCACATCCTGTATAAATTCATCCCGCCCACCGCACATGTCATCAGGATGACGATTGTACATCCACAAACGGTTTTGCAGATTGTAATTCATATCCATTTTAAGATAATTCTGTAAAGATTGACACATATAGTAATTCATCAGGATGACGATTGTACATCCACAAACGGTTCCGCAGATAGTAATTCATATCTATTTTAAGATAATTACTGCAGAAAGTGAAGACCGACATGAACTGACGCACGAAAGTGAGGGGCTCAAAGCTGGAACAAGTAAAGTTGTGCTTTGGAAAAAGAACTCTTGTAAACTCTTTATTCACAAAACAAGCTATAATTAAAGAATACAGAACAAGTATCGAGTTTGTGACTCAAGTATAGAGCTTACAAGAGTTATAAACTCGATACTTGTTCTGTATTCATTATATCTTGCTTTGTGAATAAAGAGCTTACAAGAGTAGAACATCCAAAACATAACTTTACTTGTTATAGCTTTGATCCCCTTCTTTTTGTGGTCAGTTCATGTCGGTCTGCACTTTCTGCAGTAACGACCACAAGTTTTATGTTTTTCAACGATATATTTCACATACTTAATTGCCAAGTGTGGGGACGAATGGCTCAGAACACAACTCAAAATTCATTTAGCATACATTAGTGTGAATCATCTATGTTCTGTACATATGGTGTAGTATATATTCTTATCGAATCTAGTATCTGAAGGATGTAACAGAATCAATAAGATGAACCCACAAAATGTAATACTAAGACATTATCTACTACTAAAAGATGTAGTGTTAGGTTGTCGTATCATCATTGCCGAGGAATGGGGGTCGGAGGACAGTCAACTTTATCGACGGCTACATAGTTTCTGCCTCGCCAGTCGAATGGCTGCAGGGACTATGTCCTGATCACGATGTCGTACCGTAGATTAATGCAAATTCTTTATAGCAAATGTCGTACATAGATTTCTGCCTCGCCAGTCGAATGGCTGCAGGGACAGTGTCTGGCTGGTGTATGTAATTCAAAATCAGATTAATAAGACAGTTACTTCCAAACCCAGATACACCCCTCACATTAGAAACATGTAATTCAAAATACGACCCCAATGGAGATGGCCTACTGGCCTCACACAACTTATAATAATATAGAGAATCTACGAATAAGCAACAAATGAACAACAATCCAAATATATAGAAAGCCAATACTCAACAAATCGATAGGATTATTTAAGCCAAAATCAGACCACAATATAATTCAAAACCTAGACACACTCCTCCTCCTCCTCACACAGCTCAAAATCAGACCCCCAATGCAATTCAAAATCAAATACATAGGTTTATTTAAGCCAATAATAATATAGAGAATCCACGAATGAACAATAATCCAAATATAGAAAGCCAATACTCAACAAATCGATACAACAAACAGGAGAGGAAAATAGGCCATAAATTGGGGGGAAACAACTTTGATGCTGCTGGCCCAGCAATAGTGCTGGTGGTGTCTAAGGTGCCAGACTTTAAGGTTCAGCTTTGGGAGGCTATGGGTCCAGGTCTTTACCATTTAGTAGTGTCAATATGATGCTTGGAAGAATCCACAGATCAATGTCAATAGGTATAAGGAAATTTATAGGGCAAAAGTTCAAAGTTGGACTAACATTAGCATAGACTGTTCACATATTCATGGGCTGTTATCATATGTTATTGGGCTGAACATCAGTTAAGGACTGGGTTCGAAATGCTAAACATAAATACACCTCATATAGGCTAGCCGAGCCTTCCTATATTGCTGATACCAAGGCTCTAATCCTTGAAACAAACGTCTAAACCCAAGAGTTTACTTATACAGTCACCTGAATTTCCTTGTCCCAGGTTGTACCAGTATAGGGCACCATTATACCATCTTTAATACTCCTAATGCACTATAACTGGACTGATTCCTGTTACTCAACCAGGATGGACAAGGCCCCATACCATAAATACCAATGTATTCCTTATTGGAACACCAACATTTTAGGGTGGACACAGGGTTCATTTCTCCCTGATGGTGTGTCCTGCACTAGCTTGGTTCTGGGGTCGAATGATACAAGGTTCTACTGGACTTGGTACTCTATGTTTCAGGGATACGACTATGTACAATCATTTATATGGGCTGACTAAGGAGGGTACGAGGACGAGAAGAGAGAGAGGGGGCTACCCAAAATAGTCCCAAAGCAGTACCCTAACGAGAGAGAGAGGAAGAGAGAGGGGGGCTACCGGAGGAGAAGGTCGGAGGAGGGTGCGAGGAGGAGGAGGCTGGAGGAGGATACGAGCGCCGGAGGAGGGTGCGAGCGGCGGAGGAGAAAATTTTTTTGGGAAAAAAAAATTTCGGCCGCGAATAAAAGAAACCCTCGTGCCACCCTATATGAAACATTTAGCGACGTCCGTATGAGACATCGCTAAACGTCGCTGACTATTAATATATGACGACGTAATATAACAGTCGTCGCTACGCGTTGCTATATTAAAATAATTAGCGACGTGTAGCGACGAAATTACGATGCAGGTTCCTATTTAATATACTAATATCGCTATTCGTTGCTAGTAGTCGCCACCAGCGACGAATAGCGATGTCACATTTACACGTCGCTAAATCCCCAAAAATTAGCGACGTTCTCTCATGGAGTCGCTAAATTCGTCATAATTTTGCCATATTTTGGTAGTGACTCCGTGCCTCGACACATCCAAGCGAGCTTCGAGCCAGGAGCTTCTATCTGTGGCTGTATAAAAAAACTGTGTGGGTGTCCGTACTCAACTGTACTGGTGGAATGAGCTCCTCGCCCACCCATACAAAACCAACACGTTCATTTACTTTGTGCAACAAAATCCTTTTACGATTGTCTTTCTACTCTTGCTTTAGGATCAGTTTTAGGACATAGACTCTCGACCTATTTTGTGTCTCTAGACCATCCCATGCTTTATAACTAGCAACTTACTGATACTTTGCCTCTAGACCCTTCTCGTGTCAACGACATCAACTTTATTAAGTCATGCTTTCCTTTCGGCCCATACTCAGAGGCGTAACTACACGATAGTACCCAATTTCTATGTGACCGTGCTACCAATCCATATTGCCCCTTGCAGCCCTCGCCACTTTTAATCACTAATCGACTCAACCAAGACTTGTCAACTTAGTGTCACTCAACCAACTTTGTCTTGCGGTGCTTCCTGACTTAAACTCGAACGACTCAAACCCAACTTATGCAACTCTATCTAACAACTTAAGACTCGACGCCACATCTCGTACCGAAGAACGATGTCTGCATTGCAGCCAAATCTTAGGCCCAAACAAGGTCTTCTGATCGTGTACATGTTCAACTCAACTCAATCCAAAGGCACACACGCGAATTACCGCCCATGTCGACTCATCTATATGAAAGGTCACTAGCACCACAAGCTATCCTGGACTCTATAGCTTTTGTTAGACGGGCGTCCCTTTCAGCGCAAGTAACGAGCCACGCTGTAAGTCTTCGCCTAACCCGTGCTATCATCCAACACAACTATTTACATGTTTCCTTCGAATCAGTCCTTTGGCCATTGGGTTGCCGTTCGAGGAAAGCTTTCCCTTGTCGACAAGTTGTTCAATGACAATACAAGACTGACTCGAACAGATGTCTCACACAGTCATTGTTCTTCTAATTTTACCATCTCTCTCAGGGCCAAGTTCAATACTTCTCACATCTGAGACCGCCTCGACGATCCATGGTTACGTGCATTCTTTCTTCTTGTCCTATCATTTCATTCGATTCAGGAACGACTATTTGAAAGCCCTCCTTTCAACTTAATTTAATCAACCGCGGCTCGTGCCTTAAAAACACTAAGTCCATAGCATTATGCCTTAAACCAACTTGAATTCTTTACGACACCACCGCCCAAGTCATACTCTATATGACAGGCCTTACGATCATGAAACCAAGTAATATCGACAACCGTAGAAAACATGGGACAGTGCTTAGAACATCTTCGATCACCTAGAATCACTTAGCCTAACTTAATAGTGCCTTAAATTGACGAGTACAGCCTGCGTCAAGCCTTGCGTCGAGGGAATGTGCCGTACACGCGATCGCTGTTGAACAACCAAGTTATTTGGGTGCCTAGACTTATGCCACAAGCCGCACGATGCAACTTAGCTCGTGGGGCAAGCAAAGGCTATGCCAAGCCTTGGACGATGGGACCGTGCATGCTTTATCAAGCATTTACATGGGCGACGCCTATGACTTAGGCTAACTCACAACTTTTTGGCGAAGGCCAACTTTTCCTTCTCCCAAGCCATGGGATGAAGGACCGAGTGTCATTTTGAAAGCCATCGTGCAACGATTCTAAGCTGACCGTGGGACCTTGTTCATTTTCTAACTCAATCGACCCGACTTGGATTATTCCCTTAGCTATGTGGATTCGTCTCTTTTTTTATCAAGCCACTTGTGCTTTTGAAATTTTTTGTATAATTAGTGCGAAGTCCAATACGAGGCAAGTTCACCGAAGCCATCCACCTGAATGAGGAGCTGCCTCGACCGAGCGGGTCTTCGAACAAGCCGTTGCATGGCTAAGTCCGAACGCCGTTGGTATTCCGATTCTTTCGATTGACTGAACGGAACGGAGAACTATATCATACACCACTTAGAAAAAGTTTCGTCGTCGAAACTAACTGAGTACTTACTTATTGACTCATAACTTGCTTCAACATCCAACAATTCTCGTACACATTCTTCCTATATGTTTTTTCAATCCGAGCCACGCTCGTGCCTTAGTTATTTTCCATATCCTCGATACTCTTTCGTTCCTTTAGTCTCATTTGAATTCAACGTATCACTTAGTTGGATCGTGCACATATTTCAAGCGTCCCAAAAATACATATATTTCAGCCAAGCCTCATGATAGAGAATTCTGCCATTTCCACTCGAGCCGGATCGTGCACATATTCAAGCATCCCTGATATATATGCATTTCAGCCGAGGCCCATGAGTGGTATTATCATACTCTTGAATCATTCCATTCATCAACACCAACATCCAAACTAATCAATCCTCAAGATCACTCGTACCAATGCTAACTCTCGCAACATGGACATCTCATCTAACCGCTTGGCCATCTCTCCAGGCTAAAGTCAATTGTCAGTATTGGAATCATAGTTTCCATACAATAATATCAACACTGACCCCAATTCTAAGGTCAAACCAAAGTTGATAGTACGGGATTTTTTATCCAAGCTCGCATCACTTTGATTTATAAACTTCGAGCATAGATTCCTATACGCACTTGTAATACTTAGTTCAAGGGGTCCGAGTCGTTCAGCAAAGCCATCCTACGATAAGTCATGTCCAACCAATTCCTTGATATATCATTATCGTACGTCCAAACAAGCAATTCGTGTAGTCTATCTCTTTGAACCCATTCGATATAATCTACCTATTGTCACTACCACATTTCTAGTGTGAGGGTATTTTTGACATTTTTGGGGTAATTTAAATTTATTAGAATTTATTTGAATTTTTGGGAATTTTTAGGAATTATTTTGGAATTGTTTGGACTAGGTTGACTTTGACTAGTCTTGACCCTTGTAGACTAACCTAGAAGCTAACCCTAGTTAGTATGGACTTGGTTAGGTTATGTGACTCTAGTCTAACCTAGCATGACTTAAGTTAGTGGTAATTAGTTCATTAGAAATTGAGTGAGGAGATTAGGAATTAAATGGTTTGAGAAATGGCTTGTGATTTCACAAGTCATTTTGTGACTTAACCTAATAGGACTAGCCACCTAGTGTAACCTTGCCCTAGTCTACACTTGGCCGGCCACCTTAGCTAAACCTAGGGATTCCCCCACTATAAATACCCTCCTAAAATCTAGGGTTGCCTCTTTCTTAGGAAGGCTCAAAGTTCAAGAAGGTTAGTTCCTATTGTATTTTAATTCCTAGAACTCTATTCCTCTTCCTTTTTCATTCTAATTTATTCCATTAGGTTCTAATATACCCATTCTTGCTGTTGTTAAGGTTTCATCTCAGTTTGATGTGATTTGAGTGGATTGGGACATCAAGAGGAGAGCTAGTGATTGGAGGTTTTTCTTGAAAGTTCAACAATATGTAACTTTCTCATTTCTCCATAGATTTTCGATTTCTCTTCATGGTTAGGAAGCCCTAGGAGTCCCCTAAGTGTCTGCATTAGAGTCGTGTCGGGTTTCGTGAGTTTCGTGTCTGTTTGGACACGTATCAGAGTCGGCCTTAAGGTGTTTGTCGAAATGCGTCAAAGGGCATTTCGATATGGTTTGTGCAAAGTTTTTAAATAGGGATTAGGGTTTTGATATTGCCTGTAGGTTTCTAGCGTCTGTGTTTGGTTTTCGTGTCATGTCAGGCCTAGGGAGACACGCGGACACGCGGTGCACACACGCACGTGCGCTACAGTCTTTCCCTGCTACTCAGGGGCTGTAGCAGACACGACACATATTGTATCGACACGAAACTTGACACGTGGCATGGGACCATGACTGACATCCCGTGTGTCCAGTCCTACATGTCCCCGTGTCGTATCGAGGGAGAAAATTGATAGTGCACGTGTCGTGCACTGTGTGTTTCCAGTGTTCATATATTTGTGTTCCTGTGTAAACTGTTTTGGTGTTTTAAATCCTGTTTAATTCGATTAGATAAATACAATATGTGTAGTTAATCTCTGTTATATATTAGTTTCATGATTAAGTCATTCTTTATGTAGAAGTTTGGTTTCGAATGTTAGTATAAGGATATTCTGATACCAACCTTTTCCGATACTGTTTTTTCCAATTTTCTAATGATCAAATTACCTGTTGCTCTATGTTCTTCAATGTAAATTTTTCCCCCCACATGTTTGTTAGAGCATATGTGTTTTAGTTTTGCAATTAAATTGGTTTTATGGTATGTGGTTGAAATTTGAGCATTTGACTTGGTTCTAATGATTTGGGACTGTTGAACCCCCTTCCTTTTCAAACTGTAGATTGAATGGTTCCTAAACAACCATGAGTTTCCTTTCTAAACCTGAGAATGATGTTGGGTGTTTTCCTATGTTGAATAAAATAATAAGAGTGGACTGTTTTGTTATAGCTATACCTGAGATTTTGTAGTTGGGAGTTTAACAGTTGTTTTATTTTTCCTATCTGAGTTGAACTCAGACTCCTGGACATTTAACTGCTGTCCAATTCCAAAGCAAGACTGTTTTCTTCTTAATAACCTAACCACCCAAAAAATTGAGAATACTTGTACACTGTTTCATTGATTTCTTTCTTTTGTTTTAGCATATAGCTGAGTTTCACTGTTAACTAAAGGTTCACATGAGCTGAACCTGAGTTCCCTTCACTAGTTCCCTTCTCTTGAAACAGTGATTCACTAGACATTTATTTAGTGAATGCCTGAACCTGAGTAGGGACTGAAACCTGGGACTGATTCCAGTCTCCAGGAGCAGTGACTTGGGGATTCATTCCCAGGTTGGTTGACAACTGATTTTTTCTTTTCAATAGTTTGCAATGCTTCACACTATTTGAAATCTGAGATCAGGATTTCATATTTAGTATTTGGTTTGATTTAGTTACTGACTTGGGGTTTTCATGAACTGAGCTTTTGATCAGAGAAATTCCTGAGATTGATTTGAAAACTGAAATCTGAATATAGGTTTGAAACCTGGGAATGTTAAGACTGGGACTGTTTTGGTATGAATTAGTTTCCTCCCCATTCCTATACACCATCACTTATTTCACACATCACCCTCTTGACACAACATTTATCACACACACAGTCCTACCCTCTCTTTCATATACACACATGTATGACACATCGCACAAATCTGAGAATCACTTAGATTTAACACATCACTCTTTCCATGTTCACACACACACACTTACATGTGTCACATAGCCCCTACTTACTAGTTCCTTCCCTCTCAACTCTCTCCCTATATATAATGCTATATATATATGTTGTATATATAGGTGTAAGCCTTTATTCATGTATATATATGAATTTCATGATAGATAGCTAAATGTGATGTTGCCTATGATGTGTGGTTGTTTGCTTGGCTTGTATAGCCTTAGAATGATGTGTGTTGTCTAGTATAGACTTGTTAGAGCCTAGAATGACTTGTTAGACCTAGTTAGTTGAGTTTAGACTATTTTGACCATAGTTGACCTAGTTTGACTAGTGCAGTTGATCAGAGTTGACCAAGGGTTGACTTTGACCTAGTTTCACCTAGATTCATGTAGAATGCATAGTAGGACTTCATTATACTATTCTGGACTTGTTGTGACTTGTGCTGTTCTGATTAGGAGCCAGACACCACTCCTCGGACAGTACCTTCATATTGGACACTCAGATACCAGACGAGTACATTCTCTGATCATTTCATATCCTACTTAGAATTATTTCCTGTATTAAATTACTTTACTTGTACTGTCACGTTGGTCACACGGATTAGTACTATACGGATCCCTTCTTGAGATGTTATCCTTAGGGAGCATCGGGTACTACATGTTCTGTGCGTTTCACTTACATGACGTATCACAATGCTTCGCAGGTTCTTTGATCACTTGTGACATATACCCTTATGATCACAGAGTCTCCTAAAATCTCTTTTCCCATTTACTGGTTATCCTAGAATCTCCTAGAATCCCCATTCTTGGGACTACTATGTACCACCCTTCGGGGGCTTACCACCCTTCGGGTGCTATTACATAGAATCATAACATAACCTGTTTGGATCCTTGTGTACTGATTGGGGGTACGGGGGAGTAGAAGTAGACATGTGAATACTATCCAAGTAGTGTAGTATCAGAATCTCTTCCATAGTGTAGCATCAGAATCTCTTATGCCATTTACATGTCTATATTGTACTCTGACTCACTAGCCACATGTTGGCTCTCTATTTATAGTAGATATTTCTATTACGGCTTTCTCTCCCTGTTTATATACTGCACTTCTTTCAGTACTTGTATCTTACTTTACTATATGATTATATCTTCTAACCTGCTATGAACTGTTGAGATGTACTGTACTTGCTCCTGTCCTGACTGGACCTGTTGAAAATATTACAGAGGACGAGAAGGAGGCCTGTCTGGACACTTTCTACGGGGAAGCCTTAGATGACACCTGCGAGCTGGACCCTCAGGATGACCCAGCTCTAGCTGAGGATATCACACCGATTGCCTAGACTAGATTAGTTAGGCTTATCTTCTTTCATGTAGTCTTGAGACATGTTTTAGCTAAACTTTATTTGGAGTTCAGAGTTGTGTATATATTCTTTCATTTTGTATCTGAGACCATGTACTTCTGGATATTGCTGGGATTATCTTAGACTACTTTTCATCTATTTATTTCCTTGAGTTCTATTTCATATCGTGCTATCTCTTCCTTAGTTGTGATTGAGTTTATTACTGCTATGTCACCCCCATTCGGGGAGTATAAACTGTTTAGAGATATATTGCTAGATGATTGTTGACCTAGGACAGCGTTCTACCGCCGACACTGTGGCGTAGGCTGGACGTACCCACGTCTCGTACCCTTACTCTAGGGTGCGGGTCGTAACACGTTTTTAATGGTGGCCCATGCAGGTCTAGACTAGAAGTGTAGTGGTATTCGAATTAGAGTATCACTACAGCCTGCAGTAGGATATAGGACATTAATTTTAAGGTACTCAATCACTTTAGGAAAAAAAACTCTTTTATTGCCATCTAAATCCATATTGTCAGCTGATCCCTTGAATTATAATTGTCCGCCTTTGTTATTTCGCTTCTTTCTCAGAAATTGAAACTCTTGTTTGTCTATCTTCAGGATGGTAGAGACTCGATCGCAGCGTGCCATTCATGAGGATGCTATAGAGGGGACTGCTACCTCTCAGCCAGTACGGCGAGGCCAGGGGACTGCAGCTCCTGCCACCTCTGCTCGTATTGAGACCTCGGCAGTAGCAGCAGGGGGTATGCCTCTACCGGCTCGGAGGCAGGACCCGGTCATTCTAGAGAATCCTTTCCAGTAGCCGCCGCCTCCAGGATACGTGGATGCAGCACAGATGTTCGCATACTTCCAGCAGTTCATGGACCGGCAGCAGGCTCGATAGGACAGAGGCATGGAGCTGGCCCTTAAGACTGTCGCAGCTCGACCAGTGGTTCAGCAGTCGAGGACACCGGGGATCGAGCAGTTTCAGAAGATGAGCCCCAGAGACTTTCTGGGGACAGAGGGGATCCTATATGCCGATGAGTGGATCGAGCATTTAGAGGAGATCTTCCGCTTGGCCAGGATACCAGCAGATCTTCAGATCGAGGCCGCAGCTAGCCGGATGCGAGATCTTGCTCGCACCTGGTATCTGTCAGACCCCATGGTGGGGGTACCTGGGCAGACTTGGGAGCAGTTCAAGGGCTTCTTCAAGAAGAAGTTCTTCCCAGATTCAGCACTCAGAGCCTTGGAGTCACAGTTCGAGAGCCTAGTCCAGGGGAGTCTCTCAGTGGAGGAGTATGCCGGGGAGTTTGGCCGCCTCGGCAGGTTTGTAGAGGGCTTGAGCGAGACGGCGAAGGCACAGAAGTTTCGGAAGGGCCTAGTCAAGGAGGTCAAGTCCTTGACCAAGGGCAACCGGGATGCTACGTTCGAGGAGATCTTGACAGGAGCCTTGCTAGCAGAGGATGATCTTGAGCTTAGGCTCAAGAGGGGGCGAGACCCAGTTGGAGGCAGCAGCAGCGGGGGCCAGGCCAAGAGACCCCATTTTCAGCACCAGCAGCTGAGGCAGTTTCAGCCGCAGCCGATCCAGCAGAGGCCAGTCCATCAGCAGCAGCAGCCGAGGCAGCACCAGCAGGATCAGAGACAGGGTGGTACTTGTACCTACTGCAAGAAGCCTCGGCACGTCTTCAATGAGTGCCAGAAGAGGCTGGGCCAGTGTCTGGTATGTGGCTCAGCAGACCACCAGATGAGGGAGTGCCGTATGGGACGAGCAGCCCAGGGAGCAGCATTCAGAGCTCCAGCAGGCCAGCAGAGGGGACCAGTCCTGCCGACGCAGCAGCAGAGGTTTGTCCAGCACTAGCAGCAGGCCAGGGGAGGCCAGCAGGGGCGAGCTTTCACCATGGCAGCTGGAGATGCAGAGGTGATAGGAGAGCTGATTGCAGGCTCGATTCTACTCGACTCCAGTCCAGTATTTGCATTATTCGATTCCGGTGCTTCGTATAGCTTCATATCAGTATCTTTTGCGATTAGACACGGTATCATAGCTGAATCGTTGCCTAGGACTTACAAGATCATGATCGGGGGTGGCATTATCCTCGTGAGTGATGTTTGTAAGGGTCAGAGAGTAGTTTTGGGAGGCCGTAAGTTGGAGGTGAGCCTGCTCGTAATGCCATTGCCGAACTACGATATAGTACTAGGCATGGATTGGTTGAGGAGGCACCATGCCAGCATTGATTGGAGAGGGGGTAGAGTTCTTTTTAGAGCGCCAGGGGAGCCAAAGTTCGAGTACTCCAAACGTCAGACAGAGCAGAGCAGCGGAGTCTTCTGTGGAGTCTCGGTCGAGGAGCAGACGATTCTACACCCCTTGATAGCAGATTATATGGATGTTTTTCCAGAGGAGTTGTCGGGATTGCCACCAGACAGAGACATAGAGTTCTCGATAGACTTGGTTCCAGGAGCGGAACCCATCTCTCAGCATGTCTATCGGGTGAACAACAGCGAGCTGGTGGAGCTGAAGAAGCAGGTGGATGAGCTACAGGACAAGGGCTTTATCCGCTCGAGTTCGTTGCCATGGGGTGCACCAGTGTTGTTCGTGTCGAAGAAGGATGGGTCAGTACGCATGTGTATTGACTATAGGGCACTCAACAACCTCACGATCAAGAACAAATACCCACTGCCGCGGATCGACGATCTATTTGACCAGTTGAGCGGAGCTCGGGTATTTTCCAAGATTGATCTGAGGTCGGGATATCACTAGGTGAAGGTGAAGAGGGAGGATATTCCCAAGACCGCTTTCAGGACGCGATACGGGCAGTTTGAATTTTTGGTTATGTCGTTTGGGCTAACCAATGCACCAGCAGTGTTTATGAACCTTATGAACAAGGTGTTCCACCAGTATCTGGATCAGTTTGTGGTGGTGTTTATTGACGACATCTTGGTATATTCTAAGACTGAGGAGGAGCACGAGGAGCATTTGAGGATCGTGCTGGAGACTCTCAGGAAGGAGCAGCTTTACGGAAAGCTCTCCAAGTGTGAGTTCTTCTTGGACCGGGTGGACTTTTTGGGGCATGTGGTGACTGGAGATGGTATCTCAGTTGACCCCAAGAAGATTGTAGCAGTTGAGGCATGGGCAGCGCCGACTTCAGTTGCAGAGATCAGGAGTTTCCTGGGGCTGACAGGATATTGTCGGAGATTTGTGCAGGATTTCTTCCGGGTTACAGAGCCGTTGACTCGGTTGACCCGGAAGGATGCTGAATTCGTTTGGTCAGAGGAGTTTCAGGCAGCTTTTGATGAGTTGAAGAAGCGGCTTATGACAACTCTGATTCTGACATTGCCTTCAGGATCAGGTAGTTTTACTATTTATAGTGATGCTTCAGGGAAGGGGCTGGGTTGCGTCTTACAGCAGCATGGGAAGGTGATTGCCTATGCTTCCAGGCAATTACGTCCCCATGAAAAGAACTACCCTACCCACGACCTGGAGCTGGCAGCAGTGATATTTGCTCTGAAGCTGTGGAAGCATTATCTGTATGGTGAGAGGGTAGAGATCTTCACAGATCACAAGAGCTTAAAGTATGTGTTCACTCAGAAGGAGTTGAACATGAGACAGCACAGATGGCTAGAGTTGATAAAGGATTTTGACATCCTACTTCAGTACCACCCCGGGAAGGCCAACGTGGTTGTCGATGCCTTGAGTAGGTATCCGACAGCCATGTGTTTGACCATGGACCGGTATTTGCTTGCCGACTTGGAGAGCCTTGGGATTGAGGTGATCGTGCCCGGAGTGCAGATGCAGTTATGGGGGATGCAGATTCAGTCAGACTTGATGGAGAGGATCAAGTCGACACAGTTTGAGGACGTTGCTCTGCGGTGTCTCCGAGAGCAGGTTCGAGCAGGATTGCTGGAGGGCGAGTTTTCTATTACAGAGGATGGTGCCTTGAGGCACGGTTCCAGGTTATGTGTGCCCAGCAGAGATCTCAGGGAGCAGGTTATGCAAGAGGCCCACAGATCTCGGTACTCTATACACCCGGGTGCCAACAAGATGTACCGAGATCTACAGGAGCATGTTTGGTGGTCAGGGATGAAGCTGGAGGTGGCTCGCTTCGTGGCTAGGTGCTTGGTCTGTCAGCAGGTCAAGGCAGAGAGACAGAGGCCCGGTAGATTGTTGCAGCCGCTGCCCATTCCCGAGTGGAAATGGGAGCATATCACGATGGACTTCGTTTCAGGATTGCCGCGTACTCCAGGAGGAAAAGACGCAATTTGGGTGATCGTTGACAGGTTGACCAAATCGGCCCACTTCTTGCCATTCAAGGTGGGTACGTCTACAGAATGGCTGGCGGAGATGTATATACGGCAGATAGTCAGGATTCACGGAGTTCCAGTCAGCATCGTCTCAGATCGGGATAGTCGTTTTACTTCCTATTTCTGGAGGAGTCTGCAGACCAGCTTGGGTACTCAGCTCAAGTTCAGTATTGCATACCACCCCCAGACGGACGGACAGTCAGAGCGGACTATTTAGACACTTGAGGATATGCTACGGACGTACGTCCTGGACTTTGGAGGTTCCTGGGAGGATCACCTTCATTTGGTGGAGTTTGCTTACAATAATAGTTTTCAGGCCAGCATTGAGATGTCATCTTTCGAGGCTCTGTACGGGCGTAGGTGCCGTACACCCTTATCCTGGGATGATGTTGGTGAGCGAGCTTTACTGGGGCCAGAGATGGTTGTTGATGCAGCCGAGAAGGTGAAGCTCATCAGGGACAGAGTTCGCATGGCGCAGTACAGACATCAGCACTGGGCCGACAGCCACCGGAGGCCCTTGGAGTTTGAGGTACAGATTAGAGTAGGATTAGATTTAGGTTTATTTGTTTATGATTTTTGATCATGTTAGTTTATTATAATTAATTGAGACCTTGCTTGTGATTAGGTCGGAGACCAAGTTTTCTTGAAGATATCTCCGACTCGTGGTACGATACATTTTGGTGGAGGCGGGAAGCTTAGCCCGCGCTTCATCGGCCCTTTCGTTATCAGCGGAAGAGTCGGTGACGTTGCATACAGGCTAGACTTGCCGCCTGTACTAGTGGGGGTCCACAACGTATTTCATGTATCACAGCTGAAACGGTACGTGGCTGACCCTAGCCATGTGCTCGATCATTCGGAGATAGAGGTTGGGCCTTCTCTCAGCTATCCAGAGCAGCCAGTGAAGATTCTGGATCGACGGGAGAAGGTTCTGAGGAACCAGGTGATACCCTTGGTATGCGTCGCATGGAGGCATCATTCTCCAGGAGAGTCTACCTGGGAGCGGGAGGATGAGATGCGCGAGTGCTACCCTTATCTTTTTGGACCGTGAGGTATGCTTTCTATCCTTCTCATCAGTTGTATTTCGCCTTTCAATTTCGAGGACGAAATTCTTTTAAGGAGGGTAGATTTATCACTACCACATTTCTAGTGTGAGGGGTATTTTTGACATTTTTGGGGTAATTTAAATTTATTAGAATTTATTTGAATTTTTGGGAATTTTTAGGAATTATTTTGGAATTGTTTGGACTAGGTTGACTTTGACTAGTCTTGACCCTTGTAGACTAACCTAGAAGCTAACCCTAGTTAGTATGGACTTGGTTAGGTTATGTGACTCTAGTCTAACCTAGCATGACTTAAGTTAGTGGTAATTAGTTCATTAGAAATTGAGTGAGGAGATTAGGAATTAAATGGTTTAAGAAATGGCGTGTGATTTCACAAGTCATTTTGTGACTTAACCTAATAGGACTAGCCACCTAGTGCAACCTAGCCCTAGTCTACACTTGGCCGGCCACCTTAGCTAAACCTAGGGATTCCTCCACTATAAATACCCTCCTAAAATCTAGGGTTGTCTCTTTCTTAGGAAGGCTCAAAGTTCAAGAAGGTTAGTTCCTATTGTATTTTAATTCCTAGAACTCTATTCCTCTTCTTTTTTCATTCTAATTTATTCCAATAGGTTCTAATATACCCATTCTTGCTGTTGTTAAGGTTCCATCTCAGTTTGATGTGATTTGAGTGGATTGGGACATCAAGAGGAGAGCTAGTGATTGAGGGTTTTTCTTGAAAGTTCAACAATAGGTAACTTTCTCATTTCTCCGTAGATTTTCAATTTCTCTTCATGTTTAGGAAGCCCTAGGATTCCCCTAAGTGTCTGCATTGGAGTCGTGTCGGGTTTCGTGAGTTTCGTGTCCATTTGGACACGTATCAGAGTCGGCCTTAAGGTGTTTGTCGAAATGCCTCAAAGGGCATTTCGATATGGTTTGTGCAAAGTTTTTAAATAGGAATTAGGGTTTTGATATTGCCTGTGGGTTTCTAGCATCTATGTTTGGTTTTCGTATCGTGTCAGGCCTAGGGAGACACGCGGACACGCGGTGCACACACGCGCGCGCGCTACAGTCTTCCCCTGCTACTCGGGGGCTGTAGCGGACACGATACGTATTGTATCGACACGAAACTTAAACACGTGGCATGGGACATGCCTGACATCCCGTGTGTCCAGTCCCACGTGTCCCCGTGTCGTGTCGAGGGAGAAAATCGATAGTACACGTGTCGTGCACTGTGAGTTTCCAGTGTTCATATATTTGTGTTCCTGTGTAAACTGTTTTGGTGTTTTAAATCCTGTTTAATTCGATTAGATAAATATAATATGTGTAGTTAATCTCTGTTATATATTAGTTTCATGATTAAGTCATTCTTTATGTAGAAGTTTGGTTTCGAATGTTAGTATAAGGATATTCTGATACCAACCTTTTCCGATACTGTTTTTTCCAATTTTCTAATGATCAAATTACCTGTTGCTCTATGTTCTTCACTGTAAATTCCTCCCCCCCACATGTTTGTTAGAGCATATGTGGTTAAGTTTTGCAATTAAATTGGTTTTATGGTATGTGGTTGAAATTTGAGCATTTGACTTGGTTCAAATGATTTGGGACTGTTGAACCCCCTTCCTTTTTAAACTGTAGATTGAATGGTTCCTAAACAACCCTGTGTTTCCTTTCTAAACCTGAGAATGATGTTGGGTGTTTTCCCATGTTGAATAAACTGATAAGAGTGGACTGTTTTGTTATAGCTAAACCTGAGATTTTACAGTTGGGAGTTTAACAGTTGTTGTATTTTTTCTATCTGAGTTGAACTCAGACACCTGGACATTTAACTGCTGTCCAATTCCAAAGCAAGACTGTTTTCTTCTTAATAACCTAACCCCCCAAAAAACTGAGAATACTTGTACACTGTTTCATTGATTTCTTTCTTTTGTTTTAGCATATAGCTGAGTTTCACTGTTAACTAAAGGTTCACATGAGCTGAACCTGAGTTCCCGTCACTAGTTTCCTTCTCTTGAAACAGTGATTCACTAGACATTTATTTAGTGAATGCCTGAACCTGAGTAGGGACTGAAACCTGGGACTGATTCCAGTCTCCAGGAGCAGTGACTTGGGGATTCATTCCCCGGTTGGTTGACAACTGATTTTTTCTTTTCAATAGTTTGCAATGCTTCACACTATTTGAAATCTGAGATCAGGATTTCATATTTAGTATTTGGTTTGATTTAGTTACTGACTTGGGGTTTTCATGAACTGAGCTTTTGATCAGAGAAATTCCTGAGATTGATTTGAAAACTGAAATCTGAATATAGGTTTGAAACCTGGGAATGTTAAGACTGTGGGACTGTTTTGGTATGAATTGGTTTCCTCCCCATTCCTATACACCATCACTCATTTCACACATCACCCTCTTGACACAACATTTATCACACACACAGTCCTACCCTCTCTTTCATATACACACATGTATGACACATCGCACAAATCTGAGAATCACTTAGATTTAACACATCACTCTTTCCATGTTCACACACACACACTTACATGTGTCACATAGCCCCTACTTACTAGTTCCTTCCCTCTCAACTCTCTCCCTATATATAATGCTCTATATATATATGTTGTATATATAGGTGTAAGCCTTTATTCATGTATATATATGAATTTCATGATAGATAGCTAAATGTGATGTTGCCTATGATGTGTGGTTGTTTGCTTGGCTTGTATAGCCTTGGAATGATGTGTGTTGTCTAGTATAGACTTGTTAGAGCCTAGAATGACTTGTTAGACCAAGTTAGTTGAGTTTAGACTATTTTGACCATAGTTGACCTAGTTTGACTAGTGCAGTTGACCAGAGTTGACCAAGGGTTGACTTTGGCCTAGTTTGACCTAGATTCTTGTAGAATGCATAGTAGGACTTTATTATACTATTCTGGACTTGTTGTGACTTGTACTGTTCTGATTAGGAGCCAGACACCACTCCTCGGACAGTACCTTCATATTGGACACTCAGATACCAGGCGAATACATTCTCTGATCATTTCATATCCTGCTTAGAATTATTTCTTGCATTAAATTACTTTACTTGTACTGTCATGTTGGTCACACGGATTAGTACTATACGGATCCCTTCTTGAGATGTTATCCTTAGGGAGCATCGGGTACTACATGTTCTGTGCGTTTTACTTACATGACATATCACAATGCTTCGCAGGTTCTTTGACCACTTGTGACATATACCCTTATGATCATAGAGTCTCCTAGAATCTCTTATCCCATTTACTGGGTATCTTAGAATCTTCTAGAATCCCCATTCTTGGGACTACTATGTACCACCCTTCGGGGGCTTACCACCCTTAGGGGGCTATTACATAGAATCATAACATAACCTGTTTGGATCCTTGTGTACTGACTGGGGGTACGGGGGAGTAGAAGTAGACATGTGAATACTATCCAAGTAGTGTAGTATCAGAATATCTTCCATAGTGTAGCATCAGAATCTCCTATGCCATTTACTGTCTATATTGTACTCTGACTCACTAGACACATGTTTGCTCTCTATTTATAGTGGATATTTCTATTATAGCTTTCTCTCTCTGTTTACATACTGCACTTCTTTCAGTACTTGTATCTTACTTTACTGTATGATTATATCTTCTAACCTGCTATGAACTGTTGAGATGTACTGTACTCGCTCCTGTCCTGACTGGACCTGTTGAAAATATTATAGAGGACGAGGAGGAGGCCTGCCTGGACACTTTCTACGGGGCAGCCTTAGATGACACCTGCGAGCTGGACCCTCAGGAGGACCCAGCTCTAGCTGAGGATATCACACCGATTGCCTAGACTAGATTAGTTAGGCTTATCTTCTTTTATGTAGACTTGAGGCATGTTTTAGCTAGACTTTATTTGGAGTTCAGAGTTGTGTATATATTCTTTCATTCTGTATCTGAGACCATGTACTTCTGGATATTGCTGGAATTATCTTAGACTACTTTTCATCTATTTATTTCCTTGAGTTCTATTTCATATCGTGCTATCTCTTCCTTAGATGTGATTGAGTTTATTACTGCTATGTCACCCCCATTCGGAGAGTATAAACTGTTTAGAGATATATTGCTAGATGATTGTTGACCTAGGACAGCGTTCTACCGCCGACACTGCGGCGTAGGCTGGACGTACCCACGTCTCGTGCCCTTACTCTAGGGTGCAGGTCGTGACACCTATCCAAGTCAAGTTCACCACGAGACGATTTGTCACTAAACCATAATTCTCATTTCATATTCCCTAAGTCGTTTCTCATAATTCACGTAATCGATCATAAGGTCGTCTAACTTAATAATATGTCACGCCCCAATTCATATTCTACTTACCATATATATATATATATATATATATATATATATATATATATATATATATATATTACCAGCACGTGCGAGCTCAGTTAAATCGTGTGTCTTCCCGCACACAATTTTTAGCTGGTCGTCATGTCGCTTCGGACTCTTCGTACGGATCTTGTCCGCACAGCACACTGGCATTTCATCATATCCCCACATGTACGCCTTGCGCACTCCACGCGCTCCCGAGCCTAACGGGACAGCCTACGTCTTTTGACGCCGGCAACTCAACGCCTCGCATCGCCTACGACGCCGAAGGCGCCTCCGACGTCTTCACGATGCCTACGACAGTCGATGCCGCCCAGCCACCTGTTCTATGCGCACGACGCCCTTACGACGTCTTTTCGACGTCCATTGGGCTCCGCACGACGGGCCGCGTGGTCGGCCGTCGTCTGTACCCGTGGTAGAATGGTGCCGGTCCTCGACCGCCCGTGCGGTACCCCTAGCCGTTGAGTTTTCATGCACGGGGCACCCCATTCTGTCCTACGCCAGCTCTTCTATGTATATATATATATTTTTTCTATGTGTGTGTGTGTGTGTGTGTGTATATATATATATATGTATATGGAAAATTCTACAATACATCCACCCTTTTGGGATGTATCGATACATCCCAAATCTGAACCGTTGTATTTTCATCCAACGGTTCAGATTAAATTCATTAAATAATACAGGAGACATTATTTAATGTTGTTTTTGACTTTTGACCTCTTGTTAACTTGCTATAGCAGGTCATTCTTCAATGCAATTTTTTCAATGAACACCCTAAATTAACTCATATTTACTTTCTCTTTCGTCCATGTAATTTAATATTTTGTGCAACTACGTATATATAACAATAATTGTGTGTCGGCCGAAAAGGAATGACACAGTGTGTCCAGGTCTGTAGGCGATGTAGACGACGACACCACTGCTGCTAGTGATCTAGATGATGACACCGACGACGAGATGGACGAAGTTCCTGTAGCCAATGTGGATAATAGTAAGGGAAGAATTCAGAGGAAGAATAGTGGTAGGAAGCCGATAAAAGTTCGTTCTCTCAAATCTCTTCTTTGTGTAAATTAAATCCAAGGAGGACGCAATCCCTAATTTTAGTTATTGCTTAGCAGTGTATGCTTAGTTGTTGTAAAATTGTGGTGTTGCTTCTGTAACATTTTTATCTTTAATCTAATATTTTCTATGAATATGTGTTCTGTTTGATTTTGATTTAGTAATCTTTCCGTAATTTATTTTTTTGTTTCATCTAACAATTTAATATTTTTGTTATAAAGCTACAGGCCATGGTGGTGGTAGTGGAAGAAGAAACGGAGATAAAGAAGGAAAGAAGAAGAAGTTCCGGTTTGCGGCAGACTTCGTCGAGCCCTCCTCGAACAACGAGGAGTACCCGCAGAATTAAACCTCTTATAGAGTTCCTCAAATTGTTAATCATGATAACCTTTGTACTTTTTAAATGGTTAGTAGAATCTTCCTCTAGCCCTCCTCAATGAAACGGCTAGTAGATTGTTTGCTAGTCTCAAAATTTATTTGTCTTTCCATCTTCCTCACCTTTTGTACTTCTCTCTTGCTATATATACAATAGTTTTCTTGATTCAACTATTATTTATTCTTAAATACATAGAATAGTTTTCTGAAATATGATAGTTTTTTTGTTCTCAAGATGTCTACTCGTATGGTGGGAAATGTAGAAGACGTAGAAGATTGGTTGCCAGCTTCAAATAAAACCTTCATTCCGCGTATGTTGTGCAGGATTGAAGAACAACTGTTGACGATTTCAGCTCAAGTTGTATTGATCAATTCTAAGCTTGGTTCAATAGAAATTGAACAAATAAATTTATCTCGGCGTTTGGAGAAGGTTGAAGAATCTTCAGCTTTGAAGAGGGCATCTTCATCTGGAGTATTTAATAATGAGGAGGAGGCTTCCGTTGAATCTTCCGATGAGGAGGACGTGCTGCTACAGAATCATAATAAAATAATGGACCGAATTCTCGCATTGTGTCCTACAGAAGAAAATGACTTTAGCAGTTCTTCGAAAAGAATGCGTAGAAATTTAGATCTGGTCACATCATTGAAAAGTTTAACAAAAACTTCAACCTCGAAGTCTAGCAAGTGTACTAGTGGTTCTTCGAGATATTACGACTATATTTTTGCGGTTGATAGACCTGAAGAGTAAGTAATATGAGTTTTGATTTAATTCCAACAGTTTTTTTCTCCTAATTTATTCGTTTTTTTCCTAGAGAAATAATATCATATTGCAACAAAATCTATGTGTCTCGGGCTGAGATGAAGTCCTTAGCTCCTTTAACGAGAATTAAAGATGGGGTATGTATATAAAGTATATTTCTTCTTAGATGCCATCTATGTTTACTTCGATTCCATCGCTAACATTTTTAATGATTTAATCAGATTGTAGGCCTTGTCTTTGCTCTTCTCACCGTGGAGGAAAAGAAAAGAACCTCCAATAAAGCTAATGTATGGTTTTTACCAATAAGGATAACGGTGAGTGAGCATTTTATTCTTTAATGCATATGCATTAACAATTTTCTCGTTTGTTTGTCCTTCGTAATATATTAACTGATGTGTATGTAGAGAGCAAGGTTACCTCCATCTGACAAAAAGCTTTATGAAATATGGAAGAAGTACAAATATTTTCAGGATTACATGAGATCTTTAAGCACTTGTAACGAGGTATTAATTTATTTCTGTTTAAATATTAATCCTAATTTTCTAAAAATTTACTAATTTATTTTACCTAATTAATCCTGATTCAGATATACATACCCATTCTTTTGGACGGACACTATACTCTTACAAGAGTTCTGGTTAAAACAAGGACTGTTGAAATTTGGGACACACTTACATCTAAAGATGATCCGATTCAATACAAATCAGTTATAAAAGAAATAGTAAGCTCATATTCATTAATTTTTATGAATTGCGTACAAGATCCGCGGTATACTAATACATATTGTATTCTGGTAATTGTAGCTTTTAAATTTGGATCTCTTTCTCGAAGAAGAGATTTTGAAGTTGAGAGATGCTAGGTTCAGCTTTTCTACTTTTACAATAAAACGTCGTTCTTATGTTCTCCGCCAAGGCAATTTAATTGATTATGGGATTTTTGTAATTGCATTCATGAAAGACCGATGTAGTCTGGACTACCGTTCTCTCAATGTAAGTCTGAAAATATGTCGTAAAAAACTTACACTTTTTAGAGCAATATTTTTGATGTTATGTTTGTTATATACAGTTTGATGCGGGAATGGAAAGACGTAAAGCTGCTGAATGGATTACAACTTCAGAGCACAATGAAGTACTATCCAAGTTGCGTATATAATATAATTAAGCAGAAAGGAGTCCAAACTGAAATAATTGAATATGGAAAACGATAATTTTTTTTTCTTCGTTTATTTCTAATGTATTATGTTCATTTGTTTTGTTGAGTTGTAATGTTCTTAAAATATGGGATAAAAATGATATCAAAATGTTTATTTGTTTCATAATCTTGCTGCCATATAATCCTAAAATTTTAAAAAATTTATGAAATGCCAAAAAATTACAAAAGTTTTATGTAAAATCCACCGTAAAATAACGTTTCATCGCGTGCCCAGAATTAAAAAAAAAATATAAAGCTTTTTGCCCTTCTAATTAATTCAAAACACCCCCGAACCTCATTATTAAAGAAAAACGGTTTCGATTCTTCCTCTTCTTCCATACGCCACTCTGTTCTCAAACCTAGGTCATTCTTCTCCAAAATCTTCAAACCTTCCTCTCTATTCGCAATCTTCACACCATCTCGGCATCAGCGAAAGAATCATCACCGGCAGCATCACCAATCAGAGAAGATGCACCAGTTGCAGAAAATCCAAAAGGGAAAGACGGAGAACAACGGAAACCCTATTCTAAGAAAGTTGCACAGAAGAAAAAGGAAAAAGATACTAAGCAAAAAGAAGTGCAAACAGAAGGTATAACTTTGAGTTTATGTTCGCAAATTCTGTATATATTACACGGAGAATGACATTCTCCGTCTTACGCATTTGAGTGTTCATTCTCCCTGTCAAATTACACTGGAAATGCCATTCTCCGTGTAATTTAAATCAATAATATTATTCTTCGTTTAATTTAACGGAGAATGGCATTCTTAGTGTTAAAACACATGAGAATGCTATTCTTCGTGTTAATTTGAAACAGAGAATTTTATTCTCCGTGTTAATCTAGTACGAAGAATGGCATTACAAGAGTTAAAACGAATGAGAATGCTATTCTCCGTGTATTTATAAACGGAGAATATTATTCTTCGTTTTGAATTACACGGAGAATAGTATTCCCAGTGTTAAAACACATGAGAATGTTCATTCTCCTTGTTAATTTGATACGGAGAATAATATTCCTCCTCCTAATTTGAAACGGAGAATGCTATTCTCCATTTTGAATTATATGGAGAATAGCATTCTCATCGTTTTAACTCTTGTAATACCATTCTTCGTTTAATTTGACACAGGGAATGGTCATTCTCCATGTTAATCTAGCACGAAGAATGATATTACAAGTGTTAAAATGAATGAGAATACTATTCTCCTTTTTTTTTTCTATAAACGGAGAATGCTATTCTCCGTGTTGAATTACATGGAGAATATGTTTCCCAGTTTATAACACATGAGAATGTTCATTCTCCGTTTAATTTGAAACGGAAAATATTATTCTTTGTTTAACTTAACACGGAGAATAGGATTTTCAGTTTTAAAACACATGACAGAATTTTTTTTTATGTTTTATAGAAAAAATCTGTCAGGAATAAGGAATCAAGACTTTTTGTTCTACTTTCAAGCCAATGCTAAATCTTATGGAGGAGGTCAATATAGATGTTGGCCGTTTACCTGAGCCAGTTATTGGTTCCTTGAAGAATACCGGTTTCTGGAATTTTGTCGAGATTTTCTACAAAAAAAGAGTCCACGTCTCCGAATTGGCCAAGGTAACGGAAGGGCTTGAGAATTTAATTGCAACTTACACAAAAGAAGAAGATGGCGTCGGGTGCTTTGAATTGAGCACCACTGTTAAAATCGTGCCAAGCGTCGACGATATGGCAGTTATTTTTGGTCTACCGCTGAAGGAAGAAAGCAATAATGATGTTATTTACAGAAGATTGATAATGGAAAAACAACAACAACCTACACCACCAGCATCATTGAGCCTGTGTAGAGATCACTTCACAAGATTGCTGGCTAATTCTAAGGGCAAACACTCAGAAGTCACGAATAAGGAAGTGAGAGAGAAGTTCCTTGAATTGTTACAACGACTTCGTGGCGGAGATAACGCTGTTAATCCAGATGATTTGGCCAACCTAATAATCTTCCACTTGTGCTAAACAGTATTCTTCACAAAGTTTGGCGGTTCAAATTTGCCGTACAGATTCATGGCCTTGGTAGATAGTATGGACGTCATCAACAGTATATGCTGGCCAAGGTTAATCCTGACATATGTAATGGATAGCATAAAGAGGACTAGAAGCAAAACTGAACGGGGGGATTACTCAATGGCTTACTCCAAAATGGAAGGTTGTACAATATACTTTCTCTATTGGTTTGCATAACATAGTACATTTGTGAAAAAAAGTTCGACCCAATTCCTGATTATCCAAGATTTTTTACATGGAATGGGTACGAAATCTCAAACTTTCTCAAGGCCGAATATCACAACAACTTGAGATCGAAGATGATATTCGAAGATCTGGTTATACCTGTTGGGAAAGAAGAAGGACACAAAGAAGATGAGCCACCTATACAAGAAGTTGAAACAGAGGGAGAGAAAGAACACCAACAAGCAGGTGGGGATTGTTGGCCCATTGGTCATGGTCAAACCTGATTTAATAATTGATCAAACTCTGTCTCGATATACGTATTAATTTAGATGTTTGCTGACGACGTTTTGGACACTGATCAAAGATGGATATCTACTCAGTTTAAGACCGAAACTGTTTGCCACTCAAGAATTGTATTTCCTTACAGCAATGTAATTTTTATTTTTTATTGAGTCTAGGAATACATTGTACACCAAGTTCTACTGGCAAATAGGTTATCCGAATTCATTTTTCAAAACTGACCTATCTTTTTAAAATGACCTATGTTTTTGAAAACATCTATTTTATAAAAAGCTTCTGAAGGATTTTTCAAAAAGCTAAAACAATTTTTCACAAAATCAACTGACAAACCCTAACAGAACTCGGCCAGAGTTCGGCCAAGTTGAACGTTATGTGAACGTTTGATTTTGAACTTGGTCTCCCTTCAGTTGCGGTTGGTAACAAAGAGTTCTGTCCGAATTCTGCCCGAATTCTGTCAGAGTTCTGCCTTTGGGAAAACTATAAATAGAGAAAGATTTCGATCATTTCAAGACACCAATTCACTTTCATCTCTTCTCTTCTAAAGCTTATATTTCTTCCAAAGAGTTCTAAAAAGCTTCCATTTTTAAATCCAAAGCCAGTTATAATCCTATAGTCGATTTGCCAGTGCAGTACGGTCTAGAAATTTTAGAGAGATTGTAATCAGAGGCTTGATTGAACATTGACTCTTCACAATTGAAGTTGGTCGAGTTCTTCGTATCAAAGCTCGCGTCTGTAGAAGTTGCAAGGACTTCGTATAAAAACTTGCAGGATTTTCCAATAGTGGATTCAACTGGAAGCTAGAGTTCTTTCGACTGGACTAGTCCTCACAAGAGAGAAACTAGTATAAATCTCTGTGTTTGCGTTTGCCTTCTGATCACTCTTTTTTATTACATTTATTTATTTTTGTGCTTATTATTATATCTGTGATCTAACTGCTAACGAGTTTTTTAATTAGCAATATTTCGTTGCCTACTCTATTCACCTCCCCTCTAGAGTATTCTGCTTTACGATTTCGTTCCTACAATTGGTATCAGAGCAGGCTATACAGGTAAAGTAAGGTAAAATTACAGCTATATTCAGTTATTTTTCAATTGTTATATAGATCACAAAATTACACATGGCAACTGTAAAATTCACAAGTGAAGGCCAAGCCACAAACAGACCTCCACTGTTTGACGGCACAAACTACACTTATTGGAAAATACGTATGAGCTTCTTCCTAAAATCTCTTAATTTTGACTTATGGTCTGTAGTTATTGATGGCTACAAAAAGCCTCCTCGTATTAATGTTGATGGAGTTTTAGTTGAAAAATCCCATGACAAATATATAGAGGATGAAAAAAAGGCCAGTCTTGACGCACGTGCTATTAACGCTTTATTTTATGCTTTAGACAGAACTGAATTCAACAGGGTGTCTACTTGCACAACATCAAATAAAGTGTATAAACTTCTCGAAGTAACACACGAAGGAACAACACAAGTCAAGGAGTCAAAGATCACCAGACTTACTCAGGAGTACGAGGCGCTCAAAATGAAGCCAAGTGAATCAGTCACTCAGATGTTTACAAGATTCTTGAATATTGTAAATCCTTTGTCTTCACTAGGCAAGGAATACCGTAACCATAAAAAGATTCGCAAACTTCTACGAGCTCTTACAAAGAGCTGGATTCCACAGGCTACAGCAATCATTGAAGAAAACGTCCTCTCAATAATGTCTTTGGAAACACTCATGGGTAAGCTACTCACTCACGAGTTAGAACTTGAAGACTTTGAAGACGCTACCCCAAAGGAGAACTCAGAAAAGTAATCGCCCTCAAGGCTCAATATAGAAGAACTGTCGAAGATGATTCTGACGACAGTGACTCTGACTCTGAAGATCAAGCTCTTCTGGTAAAAAAATTCAAGAAGTTCATGAGATTTAACAGGAGAACAAAAGATAGCAACAGCAATAACAACGAGGAAGATCCTATTTGCTACGGATGCAAGAAGAAAGGACACATGAAGAATGATTATCCAACAACATTATCATGAACAAAAAAAAGCAGCAAATATGACAAAGGCTACCTGAAGAAATTTATATCAAGAAAGTACGCCAACACAAGCATATGGCATCAAAGCGAAGCCAGCGATTCAGAAGACGAACAATCAGATGACGCTGCAAATGTATGCTTGATGGCTTGCGATCAGGTAATCACTAATCCTTTATTTGATCCTTATGATGATTTCACCTTTGAGCAACTAGGAGAGGCTTTCAGTGACATGTTAAATGATTACAGGAAACTGTGTAGTAAATATGAAACCTCTAAGAAGGTATTCAAAGAGTACAAAGGTGAGATAGGAAGACTTACCAACCAACTAGATCATGTTAGAAATAATGACTCTTCAACTGAGTCTGGTGAGCTTTCATATATTAAGTTGTTGTTACACGAGACTATTAAATTATCCGAAGAAAAAGACCAAACCATCATCCTGCTATAGGAATACCTATCTAAGGAGAGAAAGAGTCTCCAGTGTGCACAACTTAGAATAGAAACACTTACATGTGACTATACTAGATTATATGACACTTCCAAAAAGTTGGAAATTAGTTTAGGAAAATGGCCTGAAGTTGCTGCTTCCTATTCTAACACGTGTCAATTACCGAATCATCGGAACACGCCCAAACCAAACACTGTCAGACCAAACCATACCAAACCTATGCCCAAAAAGACTAATAGGCATGCATTCTTCTAAACTAGAAAACCAAAACCTACCAATCATGCACCTCACACAACTTTCAACACTCAACAGCAAAATGTCATTATTGTAGCCTCATTGGTCATATATCCTCTGCATGTAGAATCAGAAAGTTAGTAGATTTAAATATTTATGCATGGATACCAAAAACTAACCAGTCAGGACCCTACAAGAAATGGGTACCAAGAGTTTCATCTATAAATTGTTTTGTAGGTGGAACGTCCTTCACATGCTAGGAGCAAATGGATCCTCGACATCGGTTGCTCACGGCACATGACCAGTGATGCTTCATTATTCGCAACACTGTCGAAGAAGAATAAAGAAGGATATATCTCCTTTGATAATAATTTAAGAAGGTACATAATCGGTATCGATGACATTGGTAAGGCTCCCTATCCTGTGATTAAAGATGTCTGTCTAGTTACCGAGTTAAAACATAAACTGCTCAGCATAAGCCATTTAGCTGATCATGGTTATTGCATTAACTTCGTCAAAGACAAATGTACTATAGTTGATAGTTCAATCGGTAGTACTATCTTTGAAGGTATCAGGAAAGACAACATATATGTCTTCTATCTGTTAGAAGATGCTAACAAACAGGTAGATGTTTGATGGCCAAAAGCATTGAGAGTCAACTATGGCATATGAGACTCGGTCATGCAAACATGGATAAAATTTCAAGACTATCTACAAAGAAGTTGGTACGCGACATACCAGACATATCTTTAAAAAAGGATACGGTATGTAGTGAATGTGAAAAGAACAAAGCTACACGATCCGCCTTTAAATCTAAGAACGCTGTAAGTACCACTAGACCTCTACAACTGTTGCATATGGACTTATTTGGACCAAGTAGAATTGCTAGCCTAGGTGGTAAGTTATATGCATTTGTCATTGTAGATGATTTCTCTAGATATACATGGGTATATTTTCTTGCACGTAAGAATGATGCATTATCAAAATTCGTCACCTTTTACAAGAAAGTACAGAACGAAAAAGGGTTCATGATTACTCGCATTCATAGTGATGATGGCGTCAAATTTGAGAATGCAGAATTCAAGCAATTTTGTGACACACACGGTTATTTGCATGAATTCTCTTGTCCTAGGACTCCATAACAAAATGGAGTTATGGAACGTAAGAACAGGATTCTATCTGAAATGGCTAGAGTAATGTTAAACAAGTTTAGTCTACCTAGATACTTTTGGGCTGAAGCTGTCAATACAGCGTGCTATATTCTCAATAGGGTTCTAATTCGTCCTATATCGAAGAAGACTCCCTATGAACTATGGTTTGATAGAACACCCACTGTTTCGTATTTTAAGATTTTTGGTTGTAAATGTTTTATTCTCAATACTAAAGATAATATGGGTAAATTTGATAAAAAAGCCGATGAAGGTATATTTTTAGGTTATGCAGCAAAGAGCAAAGGATACAAAGTCTTCAACAAAAGAATCATGATCATCGAAGAATCAATTAATGTCAAGTTTGATGAGCTAAATCAACACCTAGACGATGACGACAATGAAGACATAATCACACCAAGTACAGCTACTGCAAAACCTTCACACAAAGATGCAGAACTGTCACACCAAGCACCAGCTGAGTCTTCAAGCAAAGAAGCCGGAACTAGCAATCCTGAGGATACGCCAAAAGAGATGAGATTCTTGGCAGATCATCCAAAGGACTTGGTAATTGGTGAGGTTACCAAGGGTGTAATTACTCGTTCCTCTAATAAAGATATAGCTTCTTGTGTTGCTTTTATTTCGCAGTTTGAACCCAAAAATATTGAATAAGCATGTAGTGATAATTTTTGGTTAGATGCTATGCAAGATGAATTAAACCAATTTGAACGGAATCAAGTTTGGGAACTTGTTCCCAAGCCCATTGATCATCCGGTCATTGGCATCCGTTGGGTATTCCGAAACAAACTGAACGAGAATCGTTTAGTAACTCGTAATAAGGCTTGACTCGTAGCTCATGGATACAATCAAGAAGAAGGTATCGTCTACGATGAGACTTATTCCCCAGTTGCGAGATTAGAATCCATTCGCATGTTATGTGCATTTACATGTTTTCATAATTTCAAGTTATTTCAAATGGATGTTAAAAGCACATTTTGAATGGTTTTATAAAAGAAGAAGTTTATGCAGCTCAACCTTCCAGTTTTATTGATTTCAAATATCCTGATTATGTTTTCAAGTTGAAGAAAGCCTTATACGGTTTGAAACAAGCCCCTCGTGCTTGGTACGATCGTCTAAGCTCTTTTCTACTTGACAATGGTTTTTTAAAGGGAAAGATTGACACTATATTATTTATAAAATCTTTGAATAATAATATTCTTTTAATTCAAGTCTATGTAGATGATATTATTTTTGGATCTACTGATGAATCTCTTTGTCAAGAATTTTTAAAGTGTATACAGAATAAGTTTGAGATGAGCATGATGGGAGAGCTGAAATTCTTTTTCGGACTGTAAATCAAACAGACCAGCAATGGGACGTTCATAAATCAAGCAAAATACACAAAGGATCTATTAAAGAAGTTCGACCTGGAAGCAGTCAAGACACTTAGCACTCCAATGGCGACTTCAACCAAGCTTGATATTGATGAACAAGGTAAACCCATCGACATACGTAAGTATCGAGGTATGATCGGTAGCTTACTGTATTTAACTGCTAGTCGACCAGACATAATGTTTAGTGTTTGCTTGTGTGCACGTTTTCAAGCCAATCCTAAGGAATCACATCTGTGCGCAGTTAAGCGTATCTTTCGATACCTTAAAGACACTTCTTCTGTCGGCTTATGGTATCCCAAAACTACGTTATTTGACCTAACCGGTTATTCTGATGCTGATTTTGTCGGATGCAAAGTAGATAGAAAAAGTACCAGCGACACATGTCATTTTCTAGGAAAAGTACTAGTCTTTTGGTTTAGCAAAAAGCAAAATTCTGTCGCGTTATCAACAACCAAGGCTGAATATATCGCCGCAGGACGTTATTGTGCACAAATTTTGTGGATGAAGCAAACTTTAGAAGACTATGGATTGTATTTTACACACATACCCATTTTCTGTGATAACACTAGTTCTATTAATTTGACTAAGAAATCCAGTATGTCACTCTCGTACTAAGCATATTGAGATTCGACATCACTTTCTTAGAGATTATCAACAAAATGGAGATATAGACCTTGTATACATAGACACACAGAATCAATTAGCTGACATACTCACAAAACCTCTAGCGGAAGATCGTTTCAATTATTTACGTCAAAAATTAGGAATTTTAGATGTCAATAATATTAATTAATTTTGTTTTATTAATTAATTTATTCAATACTCAATAACTGTTTTCGAGACAAGCCTAAAAAGAGACTGTCTGTCACCACGACTACGGTCGAAGCGAAGCAGTATTTAAGAGTTCCCCGGTGAATAGCTGGGATAGTACTCCTACAGCTAATTTGAAACAGATACTGAGTAAAGAATATTAATTTATAAAATAGTATTAATTATATTATTTGAAATTTAAAATTACTAAACTTTGAATTAAACATTTGAAATGAATTGATGAAAAAGATGTGGCCCTACAATTTTTTTTATAGCCAGGAGAACCCTTGGCAAATTCGGCCCGAGTTTGGTCCGAATTCGGCCAGAGTTCGACTGGATATATATACATATCAGTCAGAACCCGAGGCCCCCATCTTCTTCATTCTTCTAAAACCACATCAACAGCAGCAGCAGCGCTCCGAAAACTCTAGTTCTTCTCCACCTTCTTTTTTCCAATCTACATGGAGATCTTCGTCTAAAATTTGGATTCGTACGGAGAATCACATCCTCTTCAGCATACCTGATTCTCGGAAGGTATAATTTCTTCTCTCCTCTACTTTCAAATTATTAGGGTTTCTAGTTTTTTGGGATAGAATACCTAAGGGATTCAATCCTTTCAAGAGGAAGAAGACCCATGCCAGTGAAGAGGTATCGTCTTCTGATCCGCATACGGATTCCCTCTTTTCTCCGGTCCAATTGGATGACGGTGCATCGGACGAGTTTTATTTCAAAACTCCCGACCAAGCCTTACTTTGGTATGCCGACTTTATTATGCGTACTATATACCGGATCTCTGATCAAATGGACTGTATTTTCTGACCACCGTCCGTACTTTGAGGCATTAGGATTATATCACTTTGCTACTTTACAATTTCCTATAGCTACTAATGCCATTAGACTGTTTTACTGTAATTTTGTGTTAGACACTTTTACCGTAAGAACTCGTGTCGGCGGGATAGATATCGAGTTCAATGATGAATCGCTAGCGAAAATCCTTGGTCTTCCAAATGAAGGTGTCCCGCTCGATGACATCACTGACTTCGATTTCCCCGAGGGTACGACTTTCGTTAGTTTCAAGAATGAGCTTTGTGCGCCCGTACATGCTCTTCCTGGAAAGTTCAAGGCCAATACTTGAACTTGTTTAACTACAAATTACATCACATCATCTATTCCACTCTACTTCCAAAATCTACTTCAAAAGATGATGTCACTGCACTTGAGCTTTCTGCTTTATATCACATTCTTAAGGGGATTCGTTTTTCTGCCCCAAGACTATCATTCAGATGATGGGTAGATGTCACGGAAGAGACCGCAATCTCTCTTATGCGATGATCATTCCACGTATCTTTCAGAGATTTGATATTGACATATCCACTTGTGCTCTGGACCCTGAGCCCAAGTTCCTCAAACTTTCTCGTCGCAGCATTGCCACTGTTCCTCCTCCTACTGCACCTACTCCCACAGCATCTGGTCCTCCTCAGTCTTACCCTATGACCTTTGAGGGTATTCACCAGCATCTATCAGATCTGCAGACATTCTTTGTTGACACTTCCAGGGAACATGAGTTCCATGACGTGACTCGGATCTAGGCTATTGCCAACTCCTTCGCTGATCTGAGATTTGCACAAATGGGTCACTCTGCTAGCTCTCTTCCTCGAGACCCTTCTGTATCTGGCTATCGTAGTGATGATGAGGCGGTCCACTCTCTGTTCCAGCCAGGGAACACATATGATTGGTATCATACATCTGGTACTATTCCACATACTTCTGGTGCTGGCACTTCTCGACCTGGTCCATCTGGACATGTTGGCACTGCAGCCGATGATGATGAGGATGAGGATGACTTTTGAGTAGTTACCTTTTGAGACTGTCTATTTTGTCTTATGTTTAATTGAAAATGCTCCAAAATTCCAAGATATTATCAGTACTTTTATTTTGGATATGATTTATGACTTTGATAGACATATGTTTTTATGCCTCAGTTTGGCATATGACTCAGTTTAGTTTATTATTCAGCTTAGCAATTTATTTGTTTCAGCTTTATTATAGCATTATCTTTCTTTATGCTTCATATAAACTGCCTGTGACAAATATCATGCCTGTGTTGTTTATACCATATCTGTTTATCTTATTCTGTCTATCATATGTATACCATGCCTGTGTTAAAATATTGTTAGAAATAAAGTATTTATTTTATATATTTTTAGTGTTTCTTCACTGATTGTTACTTATGCATTCATTGCGGGGGAGCTTTCTCTTTTGCAATTAATTTGCTAAGTGACAACAGAGGAGAAGTAAGATCTAACATTTTCATGGATATAGGTTATGAACATATTTTACGTTTTATATCTAAGTACATTTGGTACACTTTTGAATTGATCAAAACCAAGATGTTATATCGGTCAAGGTTTGTCAATTATTAAAATGGAGGAGATTGTTGGCCCATTGGTCATGGTCAAACCTGATTTTAATAATTGATCAAACTCTGTCTCGATATACGAATCAATTTAGATGTTTACTAACGACGTTTTGGATACTGATCAAAGATGGATATCTACTCAGTTCAAGACCGAAGCTGTTTGCCACTCAAGAATTGTATTTCCTTAAAGCAATGTAGTTTTCATTTTTTATTGAGTCTAGGAATATATTATACACCAAGTCGTACTGGCAAATAGGCTATCCGAATTCGTTTTTTAAAACTGACCTATCTTTTTAAAATGACCTATATTTTTGAAAAATATCTATTTTACAAAAAGCTTCTGAAGGATTTTTCAAAAAGCCAAAATAATTTTTCACAAAATCAACTGACCAAACCCTGACAGAAATCGGCCAGAGTTCAGCCAAGTTGAACGTTATATGAACGTTTGATTTTGAACTTGGTATTCCTTCAGTTGCGGTTGGTTACAAAGAGTTCTGTCCGAATTCTGCCCGAATTCTGTCAGAGTTCTGTCTTTGGAAAAACTATAAATAGAGAAGGATTTCGATCATTTCAAGACACCAAATCACTTTCATCTCTTCTCTTCTAAAGCTTACATTTCTTCCAAAAATTTCTAAAAAGCTTCCATTTTCAAATCCTAAGCCAGTTACAATCCTCTAGTCGATTTGCCAGTGCGGTGCAGTCTAGAAGTTTCAGAAAGATTGTAATCAGAGGCTTGATTGAAGATTGACTCTTCACCATCGAAGTTGGTCGAGTTCTTCGTATCTAAGCTTACGTTTGTAGAAGTTGCAAGGACTTCGTACGAAAACATACGGGATTTTTCAATAGTGGATTCAACTGGAAGCTAGAGTTCTTCGTACCCAAAATTTTTCTAAATGTAATTGTTTCCAGATTGGCAGTATACATCTCTTTATTCTATTCGAGACCTTTACCATATTTCTATCTCAAGTTTCCATATGGAACACTCCACATTTGATTTCCTTTAGATCATCATAAAATAACCAGTTACGTCTTCTCTGAGCTACACAATTTACGTCACTTTCTTAACATTTCTCAGGCAAAATGATATGAAGATTCAAGAGTTGTCAAGGTATAGCTGACAGAATTATATATGAGACAGGGAATTGATATAATCAGGACAGGTATATAAGACAAGGAATGATGGTAGTAAAAATATTGGCAGGAAAAGAATGATAATAGAATCTGTTCTGCTTATCTATTTAAAAGAGGCTCCCATTTTTTTTGAAACAAGAATTACAATACCAAATCCAAAATAAGGCCTAGCAAAATCATTGGTTTATTGTATTAAGAAGAAATAAATTTTTGTAAGAAGTTACACAAGGTTTATAAAAATAGCTAAAGCTACATCCTAAGTAAACAATGAGAAACAAAACAAAACAAAACAACAATAATTCCTTCTCTTTTTTTGAATGACTGAAACAAAAGTAGCAAAAACATGTTCGAAAATATTTAAGGTACAATCTGATAATCATATGCGTCTATCCAAAATCATGGTACTCTAAATCCTCGTCATACTAGTGAGCAAGGCTACGATAATCACAGAGTCCTTGACTTATGCACATACCTCTAGAATCATGGTATTTAACATTTTCGCGATGCCGCTAGCTTGGCTGCGAAAACCTTAAATTTCAACACCCGAGAAATATATCCAAAATCAGACTATATGTCCTCACCATATTGGCTAATGTGACTATATAAGGCAAGATTTTCATAACTTAGATGACCTAGCCCATATAATTTCATCTTGCCAAAAATTAAATTAAATCAACAATGAATACCAAAAAAAAATCAAATTTATCAACGAACATCAAAATTCAGAAATGAACAAAATCCTTCAAATCATATAACTACAAACTCGGATGCTATAGCTAACATCAAGATTCAAATTTCAACAATTTTCATCAAAATCAATAAATACAAACTCAAATTCAATAATAATCCATCAAAATCAAATTCAATAGCAGAAAGTAAAGATAATTCAAATCAAGGAAAAAGAAAAGAGTTTTCAAATCGGAGTTAAACAAGATTCTCAAGGGTCGTCCCAGGAATCTCTCAAGGGATCCTAATTGTGATTGAGTATCTTCAAAAATATATCCTAATCCTACTGCAGGCTGTAGTGGTACTCTAGTTCGAATACCACTACACAAACTCGACCTGCATGGGCCACTACTAAAAACGTGTCACGACCCGCACCCTAGAGTTAGGGCACGAGAACGTAACAACGCCCAGCCTACGCCGCAGTGTCGGCGGTAGAACGCTGTCCTAGGTCTCAATGCATCTAACAGTATAAGACTAAACAGTTTATACTTCCCGAATGGGGGTGACATAGCAGAATGTAAACTCAATCACATCTAAGGTAGAGCATAAAGGAAGATAGATAAAACATAAAATCGAAAAGAGATACAACAGATAGAAGTCTAAGTGTCTAAGATACAAACTCAGAATACATCTCAAAACCCAAATACAGTAATCCATAAATACAATTCAAGATGACTGAAAATAAACTATAAGCAAAAACCCTAGCTATCTATGCAACCTCTACTGTCTCCTCTAGGCAAGCAGGCAACCTCCAGGCTATCTGTAAAATTTATCAACAGGTCCAGTCAGGACAGGAGCGAGCACATTACATCTCAACAGTTCATAGCAGGTTAGAAAATATAATCATGCAGTAAAGTAAGATACAGGTACTGAAAGAAATGCTGTATGTAAACAGAGAGAGAGAGCTGTAATAGAAATATCTACTATAAATAGAGAACTAACATGTGGCTAGTTAGTCAGAGTATAATATAGACATGTAAATGGCATAGGAGATTATGATAATATACTATGGAAGAGATTCTGATAAGATACTACTTGGATATTATTCACATGTCTACTTCTACTCCCCCGTACCCCCAATCAGTACACAAGGATCCAAACAGGTTATGTTATGATACTATGTAACAGCCCCCGAAGGGTGATAAGCCTCCGAAAGGTGATAAGCCTCCAAAGGGTGATATGCCCCCAAAGGGTGATAAGCCTCCGAAAGGTGATAAGCCCCCGAAGGGTGGTAAGCCCCCGAAGGGTGATACATAGTAGTCCCAAAAATGGGGATTCTAGAAGACTCTGTGATCATAAGAGTATATGTCACAAGTGATCGAAGAACCTGTGAAGCATAGTGATACGACATGTAAGTGAAACGCACAGAACATGTAGTACCCGATGCTCCCTAAGGATAACATCTCAAGAAGGGATCCGTATAGTACCAACCCGTGTGACCAACGTGACAGTACAAGTAAAGTAATTTAATGCAGGAAATAATTCTAAGCAGGATATGAAATGATCAGAGAATGTACTCGCCTGATATCTGAATGTCTAAGGTAAAGATACTGTCCGAAGAGAGGTGTCTGGCTCCTAATTAGAACAGCACAAGTCACAACATGTCCAGAAGGGTAATATAAAGTACTACAATGTATTCTACATGAATCAAGGTCAAACTAGGCCAAAGTCAGCCCTTGGTCAACTCTGGTCAACTACACTAGTCAAATTAGGTCAAACTAGGTCATATCCTAACCCAGTAAGTCTTACTAGGCCTAACCAAGACTATCCTAGTAAGCACACATCAATACAAGGCTATACAAGCCAACATACACCCAACTCTATATAGCATGCAATTATTCAATACTCAAATAGGCAAGAATTCACATTGGATATACACTAGGTAATCTATTACTTTAAGCTATATATGTCTACACATATATACACATGCATATATTGGTATTCAATATTAGGTCTATAATCATGGCATTTCAAATGGTTATATAAACTTATATATTACAACACAATATGCTAACATATATATAATATACATACATAGCTAAGTTAACTATATTTATAAATACTTATTTAAGAGGCTATGTGTGTGTATGTAAACATGGCAAAAGGGCAAGTGAGGGTTAAATGGGCATACATAGTGTATACATATCAAAGTGTGTCAAAGTGTAAGTGAACAATGTGTCAAGTGTGATAGTGTCAACATAGTGTAAGAGGGTACATGAGGTAATATAGGATTTGTGTTAACATAGAACATTACATCTCATTAACTTGTATATTGCATACATTACATCTATTATTATATTACATTCATGCTTGCATTCATTCATCATTCATTTATTCTCTTGTACCACTATATGCACCATACTGTAGAAGCATAGAATTTCAGAACCCGAAAGTCTATGCGCCAGACTGCATGTGCCAAAGCTTGGACAAAGTGCTTCACAGCAAAAAGTAACAAATATAGACATTGAAAGAGGAACTTTTTATTTAACATATAAAAGTCTATTACATGTCTAAGGAAGATTGTACAAAGAAGAATTTCTACAAAGAAAGGATCCTAAGTCTACAAGCCAACAGCCATTATGCGCCCTCAAGTAGGCGCAGCAATCAACATGCGCCCTCAGCCAGGCGCATCCCACCATGCGCCCTCAGCATGCGCATCCTTTCAACAGCTCAGTTATGTGCATCCCCAGTTATGTGCATCCCTTCAGCAGCCCAGTTATATGCCGCTCTTCCAGCCAGGCTCAGGCTGGAACCAAGGAAGAGAAGAGCACCGCAAATCTGTGGCCAGAGGAGGCTTCGAAAGAGCCTCCAAAGGCGAAGAAAGACCGTGATCGAAACCGCAGCTAAAGGGGCAACTTTCAACACAACCAGAATGGGCAACGCCCACTTTGAAGGAAGAAAGAGCCTAGCACCGCTATTCCGATCTATGGCTCTTCCGGAATAACAAAAACGAGGCCCGAGCATCCCTATCTTTGGATGCAACAGGCACCTTCCGCCTGCCTCGGAAGCCCTCGACTCCGTCTTTTGGATGTAACAGTCACCTTCAAGTGCATCAACGAAGACATGGCGTCGCATCTTCACCCTTGGAAGCATTTTGTCAACAGAATGCATCCGAGTAAACAAGTTCATATTGGAAGTACGTGAGAGAACGAGAAGCAAACCCTCTCTCCATGCCACTATTTATAGGCCGGGCAAATCAAACCCACGCGCCAAGTGGATGGCTCTCCAAATTCCGTGCAATGAATTTGTATTAAATGGATGAACCGGACGCCTCGAATTCAGCCAAACGGCTATTTAAAGCACGCGAAGAACGTAACAGTTGCATCATCAAAGATGTCTCACGAAGCGGATGTGCCAGCCAGACCGCGCATCACACAGACGCGCCCTTCTACATCAAGCGCATCACACAAATGCGCCCTTCAGTACCAAGAGCATCATAGGGATGCGCCCCCATGCGTCTCCATGCGCCTAGTGGAACGCCAATCGACATGCCCACTCAGCTGTCCATCGAATGTCACAAACATTAAATGCTGAACTGACAGAGTTGGCAGCACGCCTCCCAAAGTCTGAGCAGTCGGCAGCTTTTTCAGAAGACGAAGCATCGCCAATGTCAGCATCATTATTACTCCTCTCCGACGGCTACTGCCACGTGGCCACCCAACCAGCTCGCATGCGCCTCCGCGGCCATGCGCCCAGACGTGCATACGCCTCAAAAGCTGTGCGCCTCAGACTTTTACTGATCCCTAAAGACAGAAGGAAAGTCACTGTCACAACTCTGCATGCGCCTCAAAAGCCATACGCCCCAGACTTCTCTCTGATCCCAAAAGACAGGAGTAAAGTCACTACTGAAGCTCTGCATGCGCCACAAAAGCCATGCGCCCAGAATAGTTCGTGACTCCTAAAGGTTATGAGCCAAAGTCTCCTCATGCGCCAAATCTTAGGCGCATCCTACCAGATCATTCCCTACCAAATCTAAGATCTCCAAGCCTTGAGTCGACGACACGTGTCCCTTTGACTCAACTCATCCAAGATCTCAGCAACAGAAAGATCTTCTTCTCTGCTACGTACCGGTTCACAACAGCAACATGAAGAAGTCAACCCCCTCGATCAGGGCGCATTCTATGCGCGTCCATCAGCAATCAACACGTGGCGTCCCCGCGTACAGGCGCATCCTATATATGCGCACATGAGCAGCCAGCCTGCAAAACTATAAATAGGGATCATTTCCTTCTTTTACACACACACGGACTAATCTACGTGCATACATATCAACCTCCACAGCGAACAGACAGAGACTTCGCACCACCAGAGAGGCAGATACAGACACTCAACGTCTTCCTCCTCTCAACAAGCTCCAGCACCCAGAGCAATCCAGGCCTTCAGAGAACCGATAACCGTCGTCAGATCGTCAACGGAGTCAACACATTACCACTCACTCCATTGGCACAAGGAACCCAGATTAAACAAAAGTGTACTCCTAGGACTACATCTAAGTCCTATATTGTAACACTGTTCTGTTTGTATTGAAATTTGCAATCAAAGAATTTTAATGGCAAACAAGCTGGCGACTCTGCTGGGGACCTCTTTCTCCTCCACCGAGAAAGTTGTGTCATAATTCGATGACGTAAAGGTGGGCTCCTCCCACAAGACGCTGGTCGTACGCCTCAATCAACAGGCGTATAAGGAGTTCATCTTTGAAGGCAGTGCGAGTCCTTCGAAGCGGCTGCCGAAGCCGAAGAAGACCCGCCGAGTCTGGGTGCGCAAGGTCGACGCCTCGAGCACCACCATCGAAGGGGATGCGCCAATCCATCCTTCCTTTCCTGCTGACATCCTCAGCAACCAAGATGCGCCCGCTGGTGCAGCGCATCTCTCAGGGAAACGTGCGGCTAACCACGTTCCCCAGCCATCTTCCTCTCAGGCGAGGAAGATGCGTCGACGGAGCAGGGACGCAGCCAATGCCCCGCGTATCACCTCTGATGTGCCACAGAAGATCTCTGTCTTTGACAGACTCACTCGCTGTAGTGGCGAGGAGAATTTGGATTCTGAGTACTACGCACCCCAGCGGTCTGGTACGAAGAAATCTAAGACAGCACGGGCCATGCGTCCCAAACGTGCTATGCCAGCAACAAGCCAGAAGCATGCGCTCATAATCATGCGCGCTGCTGATGGTAAGTTGTACAAGGTCGACTCGAGTGCTGCGACGCCAAGAACGAGCCAACCTTCAAAGCCCTTGTCTCACTTGGACGCATCTACTGCGTGCACAACCAAGTCAAGCAAGGCAAATCCAGTGGTCTTGAACTCCCACGCCTCCTCCGGTGGTGCGTTTGAGGTCCGTTCAAGTCACTCCAAAAGCTGTGGTTCCCCCACTACTGATCGGGATGCCTGTTTGGTATTAGATCAGGGGGCACATCACTCACTTGACCACCCTGGCGCTTGGCCTTGCCATGCGCTTGAAGGGGGTACGAAGGTGGCACTCTCCTCCAACGATCTGCGTAACGTGATTACTCACAAGCGCCGATCAGGAGAGTTGACTGACAAGCACGATGCGTCTCTCACGGGGCATACTTGTGCTGTGGTTACCATCAACTGTTGTTACAAAGCGACAGTCCTACCAAGGCAGTCGATGTTCCAGCGGCTGCAATCATCGACACCCCTCCGACGTCACCTCGGAAAGAAGGTGTCAACAGAAGAGGAACCAATGGTTGCCTCATGCAACGTGATCTCCAACTCCTCGTCAGTCCGAAAGGCGACTGGCAGTCTCTCTTCCTCGTCCAAGAGCCAGCCGAGGAAAACCAAGACAGCTGTCACATCCTCCGGAGTGTTTGAAGGCAATCGAGCGAGGAAGAAGTTCTTGGAGGAAGCTGGGGGTAGTCAGACCCTTGTCGAGCCTCCTTTCGAAGACGAGTGTGTCCAAAACACACTTGGGGCAGATCCTCGAGGCAAAGTCAGCCTTCCAGAATCCCCTGAAGATGAGGATATCCCCCAGAACATAGCTGGGGGTAGCCTAGCATCTGCGGACCCGAGTTCCGGAGACGAAGAGGTCCTTCAAGACGGAGCTGAGGGTAATCAGGCCCTTGCAGATGTGCCTGTGGTGAATGTTCTCCCGAACATAGCCGGGGGTAGCCCAGACCAAGCTTCAGGAGAGGCAACTCCCCTACAAGGGAGTGAGGCCGAAAGTGAGGCCTCAACTCATCTATCCACTCCCGGCCGTGTCATGACAGTAAACGTGAATGAGGCTGATGTCGAGTCTGATACGCCGCCAACAGACCTCGTCCAGCGCATAGATACCCTGGAGGGAGGACTCAAAACCCTCTCTGCCTCCATGTAGACACTGACTCAGGAAGTGTTTGAGATACGGTCAGCTTTGACCATGACACCTTCTGCCGGTCCTGACCCAGGGGCCAACGGAGAAACGAGTGTACCCCTTCAACGGGTATCCTCGGACGCAGATCGCCGAGAAGCACCTCGGACGTCGGAGCCCTCAAATGCTCAACATCCGGTGGTGCCACCTTCCCCGACTCCCAGCTCCACAGAAGACGTGGTCGAGATGATCAGGGACCTGCGCGAGCGCTTTGAGTCCAAGATGAGACAAGAGGAGCGCCAGAAAATGGGCATCCCCCAGCCTTATCCCCACGAGTGGAACAAGGTGGTTTATCCTCCAAAGTATAAACCACAAACACTGATGCCGTACGACGGGAAGGACTCTCCGCATCGCTACCTGACATACTTCTACTCTCAGATGGGACATCTTTCGAAGGAGGACGCGCTTCTTACCAGCATATTTGTTGGGGCACTGAAAGGAGTAGCGTACGACTGGTACTGCAGCCTCCCCGACAATTCAATATCTTCCTTCGACGACCTGATGTGCCTCTTTCTCGACCGTTTCTACGACGGCGGGAAGGACATGACAATGGCGTCCCTTATAGAGATACGCCAGAAGGAGAAGGAAACAGTTCGAGCGTTCATCGAACGTTTCCGACAGGCCTGCTTCAGACTACCCCCGGGCATGCCAGAACATGCGCTTCTCTCCTCCTGCAGCATGAATATGCTGCCTGCAGTCAAGCTCTGGCTCAACTCTACTCCTCCTTCCGTCTGGAGCTCCTTGATCATTGAAGCAGAAGCCGCGGAGAAGAAGGCAGCCAACGCTCGTCTTCTAGGAGTCAGTTTCCCTGCCTTCGAGGACAAGGGAAATCGGCCTGCAACCAACAACCCCGTACGAGAGGCAAAGGGGAAGCAGGCATTGACTGTCAATGCCTCAAAAGGTGCATCAGCACCTGCTCAGAAACCTCCACTTGCACCAAGACCGAGGGAGGTTTATTCGTTCAACGACGAGGACACCCTGCAACTCTTTGAGATACTGAAGCAGGATGACAAGATCAAGCTTCCGGACCCTAAGCATCCCGATGAGGTTGGAAAAGTAGACAACCCGAGGTACTGTCACTCCCATCGGTTTGTCGGACACCCAACCAAGGACTGTTATGTCCTCAAAAATTACATCCAGCGCATGATCAATGCGGATGTAATCTCCGTCGACTACGAAGAGAAGACGGTGTCTGCCAACGTGGTGTCACTCCAGTTTGGCACCCTGCCGCCGACTACAACACAAGATGGCGTCGTCCCCATCACTAAGGCGACAATGGAGGTGGTTAACTTACCACCAACCCGTGACAATGTGAGTGGACTCATCCCACTCACCACATCTCGAGGAGAGATCCTGTGGGTTCACCCCAATCTCGTCTCCGAGGTGACTCAACCGGAGGTACGCCCTACCTCCAAATCTAAAGGCAGGAAGATCAAGTCTTGCCGCACGGTCTCTTCTTCAACGGAAGAGGCACTTCCTGTGCAGACGCGTTCACAACAAAACGTCCAACCCGACGAAGCTGCCGCCGAGGTGGTGCCTCCTTGCACCGTCCCTGCTGCCCAGAAGGAGGGTCCATCTAAGCCCTCAGCAGCCAATAAGCAGAAGCATGTGGAGGCTCGTTTCGATAGACCTCTACGAAAGGAGAATGCTTCGGGGCTAGCCAAGCCCCACAACTTCGACATACTGGCACAACTGGCCAGTACTCCTGCCCGCCTATATTTGTTCGAGCTCCTGCGTCTTTCCAAAGACTCCCGAGAAGCTCTATGTGAAGCTCTGAAGGATGCTGAATCCTTTCTCAGTCAGGTCAAGCTGCCTGAAGATCTCCCAACTACATGTACGCACTGTCATTGTACGGATGAAGTTATCCCAAACATAACTTTCATCCAACAAGACATGCTGCTCAAGCACAACCGACATAATCGGCCGCTGTATTATACAGGGTATATCGGTTCAGTCAAGGTGAAGCGGATTCAGATCGATCCGGGGTCTTCCCTCAGCATCATCCCGAAGACGCTGCTCTCAATACTGGGGATCCCAATGTACCGGCTGGCGCCCTCCAACACAACAATCAGTGGCTTCAACGCCAGCAAAAGCGAGCCGCTGGGCAAAATTTGGCTGAAGTGTCACATCGGTAATCTCAGAACTGAGGTAACCTGCTATGTTGTGGATGCCGATGTCAACTACAACATCCTGCTCGGTCGACCATGGCTGCATGAGTACATGGTGGTGCCATCCACGCTCTACCAGTGTATAAAGTATGTGTCCACCAACGGCGTCATCCGGACGGAGTTCGCAGACATTGACCCTTTCAAAGGGATTGAAGCCTACTTCACCGATGCTGACTTATACAAGTTGCCTGACGAGGAGGAAGCCAATGATGCTGACGACGAAGCAAAAACGGCAGCAGAGCCGGACATGGAGCCTGAGGTTACTCCCGATGCTCCTTTGAAGATCCGACTCAAAGGCAAACTGCCTCAGAAGTTGCCTCCCATGAGCATTAAGCTACCCGGGAAAGCACCAGCTGCTCCTGAAGCTCCCCTGAAGATACGGCTCAAGGGAAAGCCGCCTCAAACATCGGCTCCCCTCGTGGCAAAACTACAGGGGAAGACGCCAGTCACTGGAGGCACAGCGGAGGCACCTCTGAAGGTGCGTCTTAAAGGCAGGCCGCCGCCATCCCAGCCGCCAGAGAAAGCCCATGTAGTCCTCTCGGACTCCAAGACCAACGCTGTGGTGGACTCTTCTGATCGTACTCCAGTGCTTACAGATGAAGAGCTGAGGGATTATATCTCCACTGACGTAGATGCCCCCTCACTGGACAATGTAAACCCGCGGGATAAAATCTCGTATTTCATCAATAATAGAGTGTCTTTTAATTATTCTTGTCTTCCATATTGGAATGCCATGTATACATTAGATAACGCTCTATGGTCGTTGCAAACACAAATAATGACCGTCCATCATGTAAATCGAGTAGTCCCGTCCCAAGGGGTCTGTTACATAGTCCTACCTCGGAGTCGAGACGAAGAATCCATCATCTTCGGTAAAGTCGAGCGTCATCAAGACCTCCCGCCACTCGAGCCAGAACCAGATGCCGACAGAATACAACTCTATCGGTACATGGACAAGGCAAAGTACCTCATCCAAAAGGTGGGTTACGACCTAAAAAGCGACAAAGGCCTGAACTACGGCAAAGGTCGACGTCTCCCTCTCCGGCTTCCAATACCTAAAGGAAAGCCGCAGGACTACTACAACAAAACTCGACGGGGGGTAGGCTATGTCACGCCGCCGTCAACGCCAGAGAGTTCGGACGCAGAGGAAGTTGAACATTCTCACTCATCTGAAGCATCAACGTGGGATTCCGATACCAGTATCGGATCTGTCTTCAAGAGAGTGCTGTCAGCCAACATGACATCTGCACAATCTCAAGAAGAAGAAGGCGAAGACCAAGCGCCGGAATTCTTCGAAGAAGAACCCTAGGCTCAACGCCTGGGACAACAATAGGAGTCTCGTTTCGAATTACGTGAACCTCCCACCGAAGACGAAGTCGAGCAGATCGACCTTGGGGATGGATCTTCTTCCAAACCTATCTTCGTCAGCAAAAGCCTCAAAGGAGAAGACCGAGAATCTTTAATCCAGCTGGCTAAAGAATATATCGACGTCTTCGCCTGGAGCTACGAAGATATGTCGGGACTTGATCCCTAGATTGTAATGCATTGGTTGAACATCTTGCCTGATGCCAAGCCTATCAAGCAACAACAGCGGCGCTTCTGTCCGGACATCATGAACGCCATTGATCAGGAGGAAGACAAACTCTTGACTAGTTGCTTCATCCGTGAAGAGCAACACCCAGACTGGGTAGCCAACGTCGTCTCCGTCACCAAGAAGAATGGGAAGATACGAGTCTGTATCGACTTCAGAGACCTCAACTCTGCTTGCCCGAAGGATGAATTCCCGCTTCCAATCACCGACATGATGATCGACAACACGTGTGGCTTCGAGCGCATGTCTTTCATGGACGGGTATTCGGGCTACAACCAGATCAAGATGTTCCCCGATGACGCAAAACATACGTCATTCAGGACTCCAAAGGGCATTTTCTGCTACACAGTGATGTCCTTCGGCTTGAAGAATGCTGGTGCGACATACCAACGTGCTATGAGCACCATTTTCCGTCAGCACCTTCGTAAGACAGTCGAATGCTATGTCGACGACATCGCAGTCAAGAGCCGCCTCAAAGGAGATCACCTGCAAGACCTCAAGACAGTCTTCGACCTCATGCGGGCGCATCAACACAAGATGAACCCCGCTAAATCTTTCTTTGGGGTTTCGAGCGAAAAGTTCTTGGGCTTCATCATCACGGCGAAAGGTATTCATGTCGATCCGGAGAAGACCAAAGCAATTCTTGATATGGACCCTCCGAAGAATCTTTGAGAACTTCGAGGCCTACAGGGACGTCTGGCGTACATCCGGAGGTTCATAGCAAACCTTTTCGGCAAATGTCAACCCTTCACCCAGCTCATGAAGAAGGGAGTCTCTTACGTCTGGACAGAGGAATGCCAAAAGGCTTTCGACGATATCAAAGCCTACCTGACGAGCCCTCCAGTTCTGGTGGCACCCGTCGCTGGCAAACCATTCCTGCTCTACGTCCGTGCCATGGATCATTCCCTCGGCACCCTGCTAGCTCAGAACAGCGACACAGGCTATGAGCAAGCAATCTACTACCTCAGCCGAACCCTGATCGGGGCCGAACACTGGTACAACCCCGTTGAAAAGGAGTGCTTGGCTCTGGTATTTGCCATCCAAAAGACTCGTCATTATGTCTCGGGCCAGACAATTCACGTCATTTCCCGAGTCAATCCGCTCAGGGTCCTCATGACGAAGCCAGGATCACTGAACTCCCGGCTAGCCACATGGGCGATCGTGCTAATGCCATACAACATGGTGTTCGTTCCACAGAAGGCTGTTAAGGGTCAAGCTCTGGCCGACTTCTTAGCTGCACACCCCATCCCGGAGTCCTCAAGACTCTATGAAGACATCCCGGATGAGGTCCAAGAATCAAACGTCACCGAAGAAGGCTCCGTCTGGCGGATGGTTTTCGATGGTGCTTCAAGAACGGGCCCCAAAGGCCAAATCATCGCGGGAGTGGAGGTGGTACTAGTCTCCCCCGATCAGCTGGTCATCCAGCGTGCTTACTCCCTTTCGAAGCCGTGCTCCAACAACATGGCCGAGTACAACGCGCTCATTATGGGACTCCAGCTAGCACAACAGCTGGGGGTAAAACATCTGGAAGCCCACGGCGACTCAAAGCTCGTCGTAAATCAGATTAGAGGGCAATACGAGGTTTGCCATGAAGATCTGATCCCCTACCATGAAGTTGCATTGAACATCATTTCAACCTTCACTGGGTTCTTCATCAAACACGTACCTCGTCTACAAAATCTAGAGGTCGATGCTCTGGCTGGCCTCGCAGCCTCTTTGGCGGCACCCCTCGAAACTCAACACTACGTCACGGTAGTGGGTCGAGACTTGGTCTGCCCTAAAAACAACCTGCGCTCACAAGTGGCCCACGCCATGTCAGCGGGTGCCGGTGTTAACGTCCGGGACTGGAGATTCCCGTTCATCGACTTCGCTGTCTACGGAATTCTCCCGAAGGACCTGAAAGAAGCTGTCTCAGTCAGGAGATGCTCTCTTCGATTCTACTACGATACGGCTACTAAAATGTTGTACCGACGCTCCTATGATGGACTTCTCCTTCGATGTTTGTCTAACGAAGAAGCAGCCGAAGCCCTTCGAGAAGCTCATGATAGAACCTGCGGGGCCCATCAGCCCAGTCCTAAGTTACAGGATCGACTGCGACGCATGGGCTATTACTGGCCAACCATGGCCGTTGACGCTGTTGAATATGCTAAGAAGTGCCATGCGTGCCAGCTTCACGCAGACTTCATTCATACACCGTCTGAACCACTACATCCTACAGTCGCCTCCTGGCCCTTCGAAGCTTGGGGAATGGACATTGTGGGACCGATCACCCCTCCTTCATCGAGAGGACACCGCTTCATCCTAGCAATCACCGACTACTTCTCCAAATGGGCAGAAGCAGTTCCTCTGGCAGAAGTAAAAAGCTCCAGGGTGATCAGCTTCATCAAGCACCACATCATCTACCATTTCGGGGTATCCCGGAGGATCATCCACGATAATGGTCCTCAGTTCATCAGCCATGTCTTCAGCCGATTCTGTGATAAGAATCGCATTCAAAATGTGGCATCAACCGCCTACAATCCGGCAGCAAACGGATTGGCCAAGGCATTCAACAAAACTATCGTCAGGCTACTCAAAAAGGTCTTGTCATCTAACAGACGCGACTGGGACGAAAAGCTCGGCGAATGCCTTTGGGCCTACCGCACAACGGTACAGACCCCGACAGGCAACACACCATTCTCCTTGGTCTACGGGAGCGAAGCGGTACTGCCCCTTAAGATTCAGATACCCTCACTCCGCGTAGCAATCACAAACCAACTCACAGAAGAAGACAATCAACGTCGTCGTCTGCGGGAACTGGAGGCACTTGACGAAAAGCGTCTCCTAGCTCAACAACGCATCGAACTCTACCAAGCCCGTATATCACAGGCTTTCAACAAGAAGGTCAAGCAGAGGACTTTCCAAGTTGGCGACCTGGTTCTGGCAGTCAGGAGGCTGATGGTGTTGACTCACAAAATACCAGAAAAGTTCGAGCCCAAATGGGAAGGACCTTTCATCATCGAGACGGTATACTCAAACGGTGCTTATCGTCTCGCCAAACCCAGTGGGGACTTGTTCATGATGTCCATCAACGACAAGTTCCTAAATAAGTACTACTCTTAACATCTTTTCAGACATGTACTTCCATTCCACAAAATCATACGCTTTCGAAACCCAGTTGTTCCGTAGCATCCTCCAGTAGAAGAACAACCACGTCCACATCACCTCTGAGTTGTCCCCCTACACCCTACAAGGCGGAATCTTATACCCCGTAAGACTACGCTGTCCTTCATGTTTACCACGTTCACATTACCTCTGAGTAAACATCCCGTACAGACAACCCCCGTATTGCCGTACATCGATTGCAGAACTTCCACGTCCACATTACCTCTGAGTAGTTCCGTGCATCTCCCAGGGTCATTCCTACCACGTTCACAACACCTCTGAGTAGGAAGATTCTATCATTTGAACCCCATATTTGCCACGTCCACATTACCTCTGAGCAAATACATTGGGTCCTTCAAACTTATTATCTATATCTGAAACCAAGGTACGCAAAAGATAATAGGTCCACACAAATCATCAAAGTTCATGACAAGCAAAAATGAACACATCACAGAAAATGGTGTACATCTTTATTATTTCTAAAAAAAAGGAAGAGTAAAGGATTACACTATCCCCAGCAAGTCTGTCGCCCGAGTCTCCACAGTCGCCAAGACTCGACGTTCAGCTTCCTGACGCATCGCTTCGACAGCCTCAGCAGAAGTTTCATTTTCGTGCTTCTCATCAAGCTGCTGTCTCTGCTGAGCCAGGGTAAGAGCTCGGAGAGTGAAAGCTGCTTCCTCCTTCTTGAATGCTATGTGTTCAGCCTGGACACGTTCAGCGTCCAATAGGAGTCGGGCCCGCTGATCCTCAAGGCGGCGCATCTGCGCGTCAATCTCCGTGATATTTGCGTCCAGCGCAGCTCGCGTCTCCTCTGTCTCCCGTGTAGACTGAGATAACCGCTCCACTGTAGCTTCAATCTCAGACACTTCGCGTTCCCAGACACTCACAGTGGCCTGGTAGGAAGACACAGTCTCGACGAGCAACTTCTCCTTCTCCGCATCTATCAGGACGGAGAGGTCATTCCGCTGGATGTACCCTAATTCAGAAAGCCGCTGGTCCAACTCAGCCACCGTGGTTTCCAGAATGTCGACCATATGCTCGTGGCCCGGGTGAACACGGATCAAGTTGATATGAGGCAATGCCAGAGTTCTTGCCGTCGCAAAGCTCCCCTTGGCGTCCATCACTGCCGACAGCCACCCGTCACACCAGGGTTAACGTCGGCCGGAGTCACAATGGTGATAGGGGCATCCCCCTCGGCATACTCCACCGGCTCCTTTCCCTTGCCAGCACCGCCGCGAGGAGTCTTGGGAGCCATTTCTTTGAGAGAAAAAAAGTTAGGGTTTTTGAAGAAGAACTCTAAAGAAAGCAAAGACAGAGGAAAGAAGAACTCTCTTTCTCTCCATCGCATGCCTATTTATAGGCACGGTCGCACGCATGAACCGATGAAGGGTGACCTCAGCCGTCACCTCGGGTCCTGTGAAAAGATAACAGCAAATAAGACCAAAAGATCATCATTAATCTTTTCGGTTACCGAGACGTTATCATTTGCATTTACTGAGAGGAGCATGCGCCAAAACAGGCATGCGCCCGAACAGTCATGCGCTCCAACAGTCATGCGCCTTGACCACCATGCTTCTTATTCAAAGTATTCCAAAACTTATCTAAAAGTTTTGAAAACTTTGAAGGGGGTCTTGTAGAAGCATGGAATTTCAGAACCCGAAAGTCTGTGCGCCAGACTACATGTGCCAAAGCTTGGACAAAGTGCTTCACAGCAAAAAGCAACAAATATAGACATTAAAAGAGAAACTTTTTATTTAACATATAAAAGTCTATTACATGTCTAAGGAAGATTATACAAAGGAGAATTTCTAAAAAGAAAGGATCCTAAGTCTACAAGCCAGCAGCCATTATGCGCCCTCAAGTAGGCGCAGCAATCAACATGTGCCCTCAGCCAGGCGCATCCCACCATGCGTCCTCAGCATGCGCATCCTTTCAGCAGCTCAGTTATGTGCATCCCCAGTTATGTGCATCCCTTCAGCAGCCCAGTTATGTACCGCTCTTCCAGCCAGGCTCAGGCTGGAACCAAGGAAGAGAAGAGCACCACAAATCTGTGGCCAGGGGAGGCTTCGAAAGAGCTTCCAAAGGCGAAGGAAGACCGTGATCGAAACCGCGACTAAAGGGGCAGCTTTCAACACAACCAGAATGGGCAACGCCCACTTTGAAGGAAGAAAGAGCCTAGCACCGCCATTCCGATCTACGGCTCTTCCGGAATAACAAAAATGAGGCCCGAGCATCCCTATCTTTGGATGCAACAGGTACCTTCCGCCTGCCTCGGAAGCCCTCGACTCCGTCTTTTGGATGTAACAGTCACCTTCAAGTGCATCAACGAAGACATGGCATCGCTTCTTCACCCTTGGGAGCATTTCGTCAACAGAATGCATCCGAGTAAACAAGTTCATGTTGGAAGTACGTGAGAGAACGAGAAGCAAACCCTCTCTCCATGCCACTATTTATAGGCCGGGCAAATCAAACCCACGCGCCAAGTGGATGGCTCTCCGAATTCCGTGCAATGAATTTGCATTAAATGGATGAACCGGACGCCTCGAATTCAGCCAAACGGCTATTTAAAGCACTCGAAGAACGTAACAGTTGCATCATCAAAGACGTCTTATGAAGCGGATGCGCCGGCCAGACCGCGCATCACACAGACGCGCCCTTCTACATCAAGCGCATCACACAGACGCGCCCTTCAGTACCAAGAGCATCATAGGGATGCCCCCCCATGTCCCCATGCGCCTAGTGGAATGCCAACCGACGTGCCCACTCAGCTGTCCATCAAATGTCACAAACATTAAATGCTTAACTGACAGAGTTGACAGCACGCCTCCCAAAGTCTGAGCAGTCGGCAGCTTTTTCAGAAGACGAAGCATTGCCAACGTCAGCATCATTATTACTCCTCTCCGACGGCTACTGCCACGTGGCCACCCAACCAGCTCGCATGCGCCTCCGCGGCCATGTGCCCAGACGTGCATACGCCTCAAAAGCTGTATGCCTCAGACTTTTCACTGATCCCTAAAGACAGAAGGAAAGTCACTGTCACAACTCTGCATGCACCTCAAAAGCCATGCGCCCCAGACTTCTCCATGATCCCAAAAGACAGGAGTAAAGTCACTACTGAAGCTCTGCATGCGCCACAAAAGCCATGTGCCCAGAATAGTTCGTGACTCCTAAAGGTTACGAGCCAAAGTCTCCTCATGCGCCAAATCCTAGGCGCATTCTACCAGATCATTCTCCACCAAATTAGAGATCTCCGAGCCTTGAGTCGACGACACGTGTCCTTTGACTCAACTCATCCAAGATCTCAGCAACAGAAAGATCTTCTTCTCTGCTACGTGCCGGTTCACAACAGCAACATGAAGAAGTCAACCCCCTCGATCAGGACGCGTTCTATGCGCCTCCATCAGCAATCAATACGTGGCGTCCCCGCGTACAGGTGCATCCTACATATGCGTGCATGAGCAGCCATCCTGCAAAACTATAAATAGAGGGATCATTTCCTTCTTTTACACACACACGGACCAATCTACGTGCATAAATATCAACCTCCACAGCGAACAGACAGAGACTTTGCACCACCAGAGAGGCAGATACAGACATTCAACGTCTTCCTCCTCTCAATAAACTCCAGTACCCAGAGCAATCCAGGCCTTCAGAGAACCGATAACCGTCGTCAGATCGTCAACGGAGTCAACGCATTACCACTCACTCCATTGGCACAAGGAACCCAGATTAAACAAAAGTGTACTCCTAGGACTACATCTAAGTCCTATATTGTAATACTGTTCTGTTTGTATTGAAATTTGTAATCAAAGAATTTTAATTGCAAACACATACATTACATACTATGGAACCTACATATTCATTACAAGCCATACTTATACATGCTTACATTAGATAGGATACTTACACCTCATACATCATTTATTTAACCATTTACTCATGCTTGCATTATCTATTTAATTACATAATGTATATACATTAACATAGGTTAAAATCAAATAGAACATTATATTACACACAAGGGTACACAAAATACATATGCCGAATAGTAACTCCTACTAATAATCAATACTGTACCATCTCAGCGTGAATTAAAATTTAGGATTAAAGTATGTTATAGATCTATGTGTTAGCTTTCCGAAACTTCAAACGGATTGCGTTTTCGTTTCCGGAAACTCCCGGAATCGCGAAAACACCGAGAACGCATTTGTCTTTCGTACAGCTGACACTCAAATAATTCTCCAGAAAGTTACAGAAAGAATTAGGCCTATTAATACATGTTTTTGGAAAGCTAACTTCAATACGCTTCTTTTAAAAAAATGGAAGATTAAACCGAGCTTTGAGCTAGAAGTTATGACATTTCTAAGTTAGGGCTGAAATTAAAAATGTGGATAAAAATCATGACGGATTTAGGTAGTTTGAGACAAAAGAACACAAGTATATAACATAATATATCAAGAACTCACTCTCTACACTAATATATATATATATATATATATATAGATATATATATATATATATATATATATATATATATATGAGACACTATAGAACATATCTCCAATACAAAAATATGAGATTAAACATGTAATAATTCATTCATACATAACAACAACACATAGTGTGTCCAAATTTGGGATTTTCCCACATGGACACAACCACAACACAAATGACACTCCTATGACCTCCAAATGGATACGAAATGGACGCAAATGGAGATACAACTATGGGGGTCATTCCTATGGGTTCAAAATAGACCTATATGCATGAGGAAATGAAAAGGAGAAGGGATTTATACCTTTCGGTAGATCGAATCGAAGAAAAGTCTTCCCGGAACGACACCGACACGTAGAGATTCCAAAAGGATACGAACGAGCTCCGAATCCTCCCAAACTCAGGTAGCTTCCTCCTTGGCTAGAATGGAGAAGGAAAGAAGAAGATTTGGTGGTGAAATGGAAGGATTTAGTAGAGAAATTGCTAGGGATTGCTCTCTAGGAATTTGGGGAAGAACAAGAGAGAGAGTGTGGATGAGAATAATGAAATGAACTTGAGCCTATCCTCTCCCAAAGTGGCTGGCCATATGGGGCTATTTGTCCTATTATGGTAAGGTCCAAAATGTCCCCACTAAACTATTTCTATGAGTATTAGGAAAGGGCTAATTGGTTGGGGCTAAATTAGTCATTCTAAAGTCTCTAATCACACTAACCTTATCCATAATAATTAGTCTAACCTCTAACTAAAATATTTCTATCATGTGGACTAAAATTAATATCATTTGGGCCATGCCTAACTAGTTTGTGGGTCCCACTAGAGTCAAACTACCCCCGGGTCCCCGTTTCAAGTCGGATTGAGTTGAAATTCGAACCCGACTCAAATAACCCCAAAACAATATCATAAATAATAAAATAATATCAAAATAATTCAAAGAGGTCAAATGCAAAAAATATCCTTAGGCCAAAAATGACATTAAAATATCATAATCACATGGTTAGGCTCTAGGTCAAACAGTCTCTAGGGTTTCACTAACAAAACGTCAAAACCACAAGTCATTGATTTAAATAATTTTAAAATAATTTAAAATCACCAAAAATCATATCATGAATTAAATATCATTATTAAATAATTATAAACATAAAATTTCAAAATTACCCTCATTTGGGAAACTGGGTGCTACAACTCTACCCACCTTAGAAAAATTTCGTCCTCGAAATTTAAGATCGATAGTACTCCTTCAAGAGCCTCTAACCTACCCAATATCTAAGGTAACACTTCCTAACACTGGAATAATAAACGGACATCTAAAAAGTGTCAATCTAGGAATACCTCCAATACTGCTATGTTGTACGGCGGTAATGGAACTTCAATAGAATATGGACTGGAACCTATATCCAAGGGACTGGACCTATTTTAAAGTGGTCTTAACTAAGGATGAAAAGGAACTGATCATAGGCTATAGGTATGCTCAAACTATTATCTTCCTATTAACCATCTATTAATACATCCTATTACCATAGGAACGATGCATTACTAAGACATATAGGCCCCTATCTCTCATAACACATTTATACTCACCAAAAGACTAGTACATCCTATCAAGGTTGATACTATAATCTCTCCTAAATCTCCTAAGCTACATGTTTATAGACACACATCCCCACATCAAGGACTAACCCATATATATCTACAACTGATACTAATGGAGTGACGTTCCTATTTCCCAACAATAAAGGTCTAAATTTTTTTTTTATCTAAATCATGCAATTTGAAGGAATAATATACAAGGTCAGGGCATACCGTAGCAGTTGAAAGTCTCACCTAGGTACACTAATCATTCTAGGTCAAAACAGTACTATGGTATCAACACACAAACAATCTAGGGTGTCCTAATTGGGAAGGTAAGGGAACAAAAATCATCAAGGTTGTAGGACTGTCTACCATCCTATATGAAAATTGGTCATTAACAAACAACTAAGAAATTATTAAAAGGTTACTATTCCATAAAATAGCAAAAATTGAAAATTTAGGCACAATAAATCACAAATAGATTTTTGTCTTGACACGATCTAAGTTGATCAATTTTGGGATAAAACGAGATTTGGGCAAGAAGGGAAATCAATGAAATCAAAGTATGAGCACGAGCATCCAATGATGGAGGTTCAGGTCATGATTAAATTTAATTCGACTGAGTACGAATACGAGGTTCATAGGCGATGAAAATATTTCAAGAAGAATTGTCAAGGCTGTCGTGAATGAGACTCTAGGGTCAAGTTTAACTATGTCTCCATTCTCGTAGATTGATACATGAAAAAGCGAACCAAAGTGCAATTGGTTGATCAGACCATTATGTACCGGTTCTGATTAGATAATATGTTAGTGGGTGGCCACCCAATAAAATATGTCATGACCAAGCTCGAAAATAGATAAGCTTGCAAAACTAAGGCTAATTTAGCTGCACAAGATATAAGGGTGGTATTGATGAAAGGAATTACATAGTCCAAGTTTCTTAACCAACGGGTCAAGTAATCAGATAAGGTACAAGGTTAAGCATCTAAGGAAACAAGTAGAACACCATCACATGTCGGGTCAAAAGAATTGAGTCAAGGCTGGATTTCTAATTGAAATAAGAAGAAATTTAGTATAATGGTAGAGGTTATAGTTTAGCCAGTTGACCAGAAAATCATATCAAGAAAATAGAGTACAAGAAGACGGGTTTTAGTGGGACATGATATACCTACATGAAGGTGAGCTCGTCTAGGTCTTACATATAAGATTTGTTGGAGGGTAACAGCTAGTATTACATTCCGAATATCAAAGTCACGATAAGGAACGTCAAGGATCTCAATTAGAAAGTGGGAGTTCAAGAGGTGGTAATTAATGCACAAAAATAATGAAGATCGAGTTAGTCATCTGCTTCTGATACTCTTAAGTTCATCTGGTCATAACTTGCCAATCATATCTTTACCTCACCAGTCTCCATATGAAAATTTAACCTTTACTTAAACCCTTACCATGACTACCGTAGGAAATTCCCAATTTCCAAACATCACTCTTGAAGCACAACCCTCACATTTAGGAATCAACATTAGCCATTTATTTAAATTTCCAAGTTCTTTCACCTTGTCTTAAATTTGACCCAAAACCTCTAAATCCCGTTTACGAATTCCTTGAACTTGTTCAAATTGTTCTCCTCGTATTATTTAATTTAAAACTCTAGGCCTTACAAAACTTATCTTTCATCATAAAATCAACTTCCGTATTTTCTTCGACATACACCCTTGAATATTATTCTCCTAAAAATATTTCACAACAATCTCTAAACTTCCATAACTTTGTGCTCTCTCTATCCCTAGTCATTTCCTCGCAACATCTTGTTTAATATCCTTATTAAACACAATTAACTTCTCTTTTCCATTACTAACCTTCTACATAGCCTCAGAGTAAAAGTTTTTCCCAGAATCAATAACCAAGATTTTCTAAGTTCTCAAAACTAGGTTGACCTCTGATATCCTCATTAGTTTTGAATACACCTATAAACTATCTCATAACCCCAAAATTTCTCTAAATGTAATTGTTTCCAGATTGGCAGCATACATCTCTTTATTCTATTCGAGACCTTTACCATATTTCTATCTCAAGTTTCCATATGGAACACTCCACATTTGATTTCCTTTAGATCATCATAAAATAACCAGTTACGTCTTCTCTGAGCTACACAATTTACGTCACTTCCTTAACATTTCTCAGGCAAAATGATATGAAGATTCAAGAGTTGTCAAGGTATAGCTGACAGAATTATATACGAGACAGAGAATTGATATAATCAGGACAGGTACATAAGACAAGGAATGATGGTAGTAAAAATATTGGCAGGAAAAGAATGATAATAGAATCTGTTCTGCTTATCTATTTAAAAGAGGGACCCATTTTTTTTGAAACAAGAATTATAATACCAAATCCAAAATAAGGCCTAGCAAAATCATTGGTTTATTGTATTAAGAAGAAATAAATTTTTGTAAGAAGTTACACAAGGTTTATAAAAATAGCTAAAGCTACATCCTAAGTAAACAATGAGAAACAAAACAAAACAAAACAACAATAATTCATTCTCTTTTTTTTTGAATGACTGAAACAAAAGTAGCAAAAACATGTTCGAAAACATTTAAGGTACAATCTAATAATCATATGCGTCTATCCAAAATCATGGTACTTTAAATTCTCGTCATACTAGTGAGCAAGGCTACGATAATCACAGAGTCCTTGACTTATGCACATACCTCTAAAATCATGGTATTTAACATTTTCGCGATGCCGCTAGCTTGGCTGCGAAAATCTTAAATTTCCACACCCGAGAAATATATCCAAAATCAGACTATATGTCCTCACCATGCTGGCTAATGTGACTATAGAAGACAAGATTTCCATAACTTAGATGACCTAGCCCATATAATTTCATCTTGCCAAAAATTAAATTAAATCAATAATGAATACCAAAAAAAAAATCAAATTTATCAACGAACATCAAAATTCAGAAATGAACAAAATCCTTCAAATCATATAACTACAAACTCGGATGCTATAGCTAACATCAAGATTCAAATTTCAACAATCTTCATCAAAATCAATAAATACAAACTCAAATTCAATAATAATCCATCAAAATCAAATTCAATAGCAGAAAGTAAAGATAAATCAAATCAAGGAAAAAGAAAAGAGTTTTCAAATCGGAGTTAAACAAGATTCTCAAGGGTCGTCCCAGGAATCTCTCAAGGGATCCTAATTGTGATTGAGTATCTTCAAAAATATATCCTAATCCTACTGCAGGCTGTAGTGGTACTCTAGTTCGAATACCACTACACAAACTCGACCTGCATGGGCCACCACTAAAAATGTGTCACGACCTGCACCCTAGAGTTAGGGCACGAGAACGTAACAACGCCCAGCCTACGTCGCAGTGTCGGCGGTAGAACGCTGTCCTAGGTCTCAATGCATCTAACAGTATAAGACTAAACAGTTTATACTTCCCGAATGGGGGTGACATAGCAGAATGTAAACTCAATCACATCTAAGGTAGAGCATAAAGGAAGATAGATAAAACATGAAATCGAAAAGAGTAATTACATAAATACAACTCAAGATGACTGAAAATTCAAATACAGTAATCCATAAATATAACTCAAGATGACTGAAAATAAACTATAAACAAAAATCCTAGCTATCTATGCAACCTCTACTGTCTCCTCTAGGCTAGCAGACAACCTTCAGGCTATCTGTAAAATTTATCAACAGGTCCAGTCAGGACAGGAGCGAGCACATTACATCTCAACAATTCATAGCAGGTTAGAAAATATAATCATGCAGTAAAGTAAGATACAGGTACTGAAAGAAATGCTGTATATAAACAGAGAGAGAGAGCTGTAATAGAAATATCTACTATAAATAGAGAACTAACATGTGGCTAGTGAGTTAGAGTACAATATAGACATGTAAATGGCATAGGAGATTCTGATAAGACACTATGGAAGAGATTCTGATAAGATACTACTTGGGTATTATTCACATGTCTACTTCTACTCCCCCGTACCCCCAGTCAGTATACAAGGATCCAAACAGGTTATGTTATGATACTATGTAGCAGCCCCCGAAGGGTGATAAGCCTCCGAAAGGTGATAAGCCCCCAAAGGGTGATATGCCCCCAAAGGGTGATAAGCCTCCGAAAGGTGATAAGCCCCCGAAGGGTGGTAAGCCCCCGAAGGGTGATACATAGTAGTCCCAAAAATGGGGATTCTAGGAGACTCTATGATCATAAGAGTATATGTCACAAGTGATCGAAGAACCTGTGAAGCATAGTGATACGACATGTAAGTAAAACGCACAGAACATGTAGTACCCGATGCTCCCTAAGGATAACATCTCAAGAAGGGATCCGTATAGTACCAACCCGTGTGACCAACGTGACAGTACAAGTAAAGTAATTTAATGCAGGAAATAATTTTAAGCAGGATATGAAATGATCAGAGAATGTACTCGCCTGATATCTGAATGTCCAAGGTAAAGATACTGTCCGAGGAGAGGTGTCTGGCTCCTAATTAGAACAGCACAAGTCACAACATGTCCAGAAGGGTAATATAAAGTACTACAATGTATTCTACATGAATCTAGGTCAAACTAGGCCAAAGTCAGCCCTTGGTCAACTCTGGTCAACTGCACTAGTCAAACTAGGTCAAACTAGGTCATGTCCTAATCCAGTAAGTCTTACTAGGCCTAACCAAGACTATCCTAGCAAGCACACATCAATACAAGGCTATACAAGCCAACATACACCCAACTCTATATAGCATGCAATTATTCAATACTCAAATAGGCAAGAATTCACATTGGATATACACTAGATAATCTATTACTTTAAGCTATATATGTCTACACATATATACACATGCATATATTGGTATTCAACATTAGGTCTATAATCATGGCAATTCAAATGGTTATATAAACTTATATATTACAACACAATATGCTAACATATATATAATATACATACATAGCTAAGTTAACTATATTCATAAATACTTATTTAAGAGGCTATGTGTGTGTATGTGAACATGGCAAAGGGGCAAGTGAGGGTTAAATGGGCATACATAGTGTATACATATCAAAGAGTGTCAAAGTATAAGTGAACAATGTGTCAAGTGTGATAGTGTCAACATAGTGTAAGGGTGTACATGAGGTAATATAGGATTTGTGTTAACATAGAACATTATATCTCATTAACTTGTATATTGCATACATTACATCTATTATTACATTACATTCATGCTTGCATTCATTCATCATTCATTTATTCTTTTGCACCACTATATGCACCATACATTACATACTATGGAACCTACATATTCATTACAAGCCATACTTATACATGCTTACATTAGATAGGATACTTACACCTCATACATCATTTATTTAACCATTTACTCATGCTTGCATTCTCTATTTAATTACATAATGTATATACATTAACATGGGCTAAAATCAAATAGAACATTATATTACACACAAGGGTGCACAAAATGCATATGCCAAATAGTAACTCCTACTAATAATCAATACTGTACCATCTCAGCATGAATTAAAATTTAGAATTAAAGTATGTTATAGATCTATGTGTTAGCTTTCCGAAACTTCAAACGGATTGCATTTTCGTTTCCGGAAACTCCCGGAATCGTGAAAACACCGAGAACGCGTTTGTCTTTCATACAACTGACACTCAAATAATTCTCTAAAAAGTTACAGAAAGAATTAGGCCTATTAATATATGTTTTTGGAAAGCTAACTTCAATACTCTTCTTTTAAAAAAAACGGGAGATTAAACCGAGCTTTGAGCTAGAAGTTATGACATTTCTAAGTTAGGACTGAAATTAAAAACGTGGATAAAAATTAGGACGGATTTAGGTAGTTTGAGACAAAAGAACACAAGTATATAACATAATATATCAAGAACTCACTCTCTACACTAATATATATATATATATATATATATATATATATATATATATATATATATATATATATATATATATATATATATGAGACACTATAGAACATATCTCCAATACAAAAATATGAGATTAAACATGTAATAATTCATTCATACATAACAACAACACATAGTGTGTCCAAATTTGGGATTTTCCCACATGGACACAACTACAACACAAAGGACACTCCTATGACATCCAAATGGACACGAAATGGACACAAATAGAGATACAACCATGGGGGTCATTTCTATGGGTTCAAAATAGACCTATATGCATGAGGAAATAAAAAGAAGAAGGGATTTATACCTCCCGGTAGATCGAATCGAAGAAAAGCCTTCCCGGAGCGACACCGACACGTAGAGATTCCAAAAGGACACGAACGAGCTCCGAATCCTCCCAAACTTGGGTAGCTTCCTCCATGGCTATAATGGAGAAGGAAAGAAGAAGATTTGGTGGTGAAATGGAAGGATTTGGTGGAGAAATTGCTAGGGATTGCTCTCTAGGAATTTGGGGAAGAACAAGAGAGAGAGTGTGGATGAGAATAATGAAATGAACTTGAGCCTATCCTCTCCCAAAGTGGCTGGCCATATGGGGCTATTTGTCCTATTATGGTAAGGTCCAAAATGCTCCCACTAACCTATTCTATGAGTATTAGGAAAGGGCTAATTGGTTGGGGCTAAATTAGTCATTCTAAAGTCTCTAATCACACTAACCTTATCCATAATAATTAGTCTAACCTCTAACTAAAATATTTCTATCATGTGGACTAAAATTAATATCATGTGGGCCATGCCTAACTAGTGTGTGGGTCCCACTAGAGTCAAACTCCCCCCGGGTCCCCGTTTCATGTCGGATTGAGTTGAAATTCGAACCCGACTCAAATAACCCCAAAACAATATCATAAATAATAAAATAATATCAAAATAATTCAAAGAGGTCAAATGCAAAAAATATCCTTAGGCCAAAAATGACATTAAAATATCATAATCACATGGTTAGGCTCTAGGTCAAACAGTCTCTAGGGTTTCACTAGCAAAACGTCAAAACCACAAGTCATTGATTTAAATAATTGTAAAATGATTTAAAATCACCAAAAATCATATCATGAATTAAATATCATTATTAAAATAATTATAAACACAAAATTTCAATATATATATATATATATATATATATATATATATATATATATATATATATATATATATATATATATATATATAACTAAGTATTTCATTTATTCAACCAAAATAGAACTTTCTAAAATTTGAAATTCAAGGAATAAATCAATAACAAAATTGGTCCAAATAAATCTAATCCAGAATTTTTAACTAAGAAAAAATAGAATCACTAATAGAATTACTTTTGAAAAGTGGATATCATATTAAGCTAAGATACTTCCAGATCCATAAAAGATTTAGGGAGTTACAAATCTACCCCTCTTACAAAAATTTCATCCTCGAAATTTCAAATTGCATGATAAACACAATTAAGATTGATCAATGACAAAAACTTAGAAATAAATAAATAAAAATTGGTTTAAATCTAGGATCCGTACAACTAGCAAAATTAAGATTTTCTAGAAATGATCAAACTAAAAACAATCTAGGCAAGAAAAATTCTAAACATGAGAAAAATCAAAATTTCACATGGTAAAAATGGCACTCAAAAAGACAGTTATAAAATTATGAAAAATCATTTAGGACAAAACCATCCATAAATCAAAATCATATATGTATGTTCATTATCATTGTCATAATACACTCTAGAAAAGCCAGGAGAAATTTATATAAGGAACATTGGATAACAAAATGATTTTTGAAAACTGCTACGACATTTAAATATAGCCAAAATCAAGATAATTCATAGTAAAATCGTTAATGACAATAAAAGATCAAAAATGGTATATAACATGGATACAGTCTCAATAGTATCCGAAAATCATATATATCTGAAATCACATTGCCTAGACTTCATGCTCCGCCAGTGTAGTATACATCTGGCTGCAATGAACCTCTGGTGCAATGATTTAAATAATATTAATTTATCGAATATTTCTATCAACCTTATCCATATTAACAAAACAAACTCAAGAGATCAAAATTTTTTACGATTTAGGACATAGCTTCAATAATATTCGAGAACCTATGAATACCTAAAATTATTTTG
>JANAVB010020097.1:0-62541 GCA_029216955.1 Iris pallida | reverse complement strand
GTTGCAGCTGATCAGTCATCACTTCAAAGTATTAATAAATTGACTTGGAGAAGTGGTTCCATCATAGAAGGATGATAGTAGGAGGCTTGTATTAGGAGGATACGATACTGCTTCCATTCTATCGGATAAGGTTGCTTGATGCCCAACCTTTGTAAACCATCCTTCTATTTGAATGCCTCAAATTGAGTTTTGAGATTTCTCAATTCTTCAGTAACAACTCCAGAGGATTGTGGAGTTTGTAGCTTGCAGAGAATAGTTGGAGGAGGAACAGCATTATAAGCACTACCCCCAGCTCCGGAGAGACTAGGATTCGTTGAGCTTGTCCAGGAGTATTGGATTGTACTGCTGGAGGAACATAAACTGGACTTACACCAGTGTCAATTGGTATGGCATCTGGTACAGTCTGTCGATTTTGCATTTGGTTGCCATGAGTTCATACATCGACTTCATAGTGTCAGCCATAGATTCATTTGCTGCTCCAAAGAAGCATTCTTTGTTCTTGAGGAGTCAAGGAAGAAGAAGGTTCATCAGTATTCCCATCGACCATATAAGTCATGACTGTACGAGGGATTATTGATGAACTGGTGGATGTTGTATGTTCTGAATCATTACTTTGTGTATCAAAGTCATTTGTAGGAGAACTACCCCCAATAAGAAGAGGTGGGAAATTAGATTCTCCAAGAAATTCAGAATCATCTTCAAAAATCAAAGTCCTTCGACTAGAAGCCAGGACACTTGCTCTGGTGCCTCTGTATACTCCATCTGGACTATCAGTTCTACCCCCAGTATCCTGAGAGGTCATGTTGACAGAAGCAAACATTCATCTTCATTAGGAATGGGTTCACACTGAATCCGATTGAAGACAGATTGTCGTTTAGTTTGACATCTGTATTGCATTGTGACTCTCGCTGGAAGTCACACTCATGATCACCATGGTTTCTCCATTAATTGACATCTGCATTGAATTATGACTCTTGCTGGAAGTCATATTCAGCAGGATCCTTGACACAGAATTATTCCTTCTCTTCTGTTGAAGGTGTTTCGTAATCTGTCTGTGAAGATTGAGGTACATCAGAGAACATTCTTTGTAATTTTAGGAATATATTTTCGGTTCTTAGGTCTTGATGGCTCTTGATTATATAGAGAGTGATTAATGTGAGCCACATAATTTCTACATACTCTGCATCTGGATCTTTATATTTTCATATCCGATTGGTGTGGTTTCTTAACACCAGAAGTACTTCCCAACGGATTTGATTAAGTTTTGCTCTTAGATCAGTTGGAGGTAACACATTGGTTTTTGAAACTTGGAGTTTTCCTTCCATTGATCTGGATATTTGCAGAGAAGGAAGGTTGAACCACCCCCTTGATTAGGAGTTGGTAACAGACCCTCTTTTAGACAATTCTGTGCCCAATTCGAAGAAGTCGTAGAAGAAGACATTAAGGAATGTTTTCTTCTTAGACTTATTGAAGTTTTGAGACATAGAATGTCCAGAAGGAAGAGTAGTCAAAAGACCCTCTCCTTTTCTTTGACTAACAAAATTGTCAGTCAAAGCTGTTCCTGAAGTAAAGACTACAGGAGCAGAAGAAACAACTAAAGAGTTATTTCTTTTCGAAAGGACTTTGTGTGGAGGAGTTTTAGCAAGACCACCCCCTGTTCTGGTAGAACTTGGCAAAGAAGAAGAGATAGCTAAAGAGCTATTCTTCTTTGAGTATACTGGTGACAATTTGGCTAAGGAGCCAGTATTGTCAGCGTATATAGTCTTGGCTAAAGAACCAGATTTTGGTACGCACGCTGAGTCAGGAAGAATTGACTTGGAAATACACGCTGGAACAATTTTGGCTAAGGAGCCAGTATTGTTAGCGTGACTTTTGAATTTAGAAATACACGCTGGAACAGGCTTGGCTAAGGAACCAGTACTGCCAGCGTGACTTTTGAGATTGAGATTACACGCTGGAACAGGCTTGGCTAAAGAGCCAGTGTTGCTAGCGTGACTTTTGACTTTGAGATTGCATGCTGGAACAGGCTTGACTAAGGACTGTCATCGTGACTTTTGATTTTGAGATTGCACGCTAGAACAGGCTTGACTAAGGAGTCAGTGCTGTCAGCGTGACTTTTGACTGCTGTCGTCTTCGAGCACACAAGAGTGTGCGTGCTTGAAGTAGAGTTCTTGCCAGTGTTAGGAGTAGACACTGTGGCAGAAACTTCACCCTTGGTTGCCAACAGATTCTTAGGGACATAGACAGATCATCCCTTCGACTTGGCAGTGGTGATGGAGGCTGAAGTGGGCTTACCACCCTTAGCCCGCTGCATTTTTTCATAGGCGAGTTGATCAAATTGGATCGATATCACCTTCTTCGTCGAGCCGACTGACGAAGTGTCGTATTGCCATCTCAGAAGAGGAGATGGTTTTCCCCAGCAGAGTCACCAATTTGTTTTCCATAAATAAATTCACTTTATTTATTATGTTTATGGGAAAATTACAACTGTAGGAATCCGATCTAGAAGACGATCGCTTTATCCCTTGGACGATGCGAAAAGAAAAGCTCTCAAAATTTTGACAGTAATTTAGATAACTATGCATCTGTACAATGAATGAGAAAAAGAACTCTATTTATAGAGTCAAAAATAACTGAAAAGATAACTGTCTTCACAGCCTGTGTCTAGTTAAAAATCACACAGGATTTAACATACGTAAGGTTATGAGCAGTTACTGGACGTGGCCTGTAACTGTTGGACACATGGCAATCATGCATGAGTCGTGTGCAAGTTACAGGACACGCTGGTGAGAGATCAGTGGCATGGCTGCCACGTACTCCAATTTGATGAAATCCACACAGACTTGTTGAAGACGAAATCTACGCAGACTTGGGTCAGAAAGCTTCAAGATCCATGCAGACTTGGGGCAAGAAGCTTCAGAATCCACGCAGACTTGGGGCAAAAAAAACCTTCAGAATCCACGCAGACTTGGGGCAGAAAGCTTCAAAATCCACGCAGACGTGGGACAAGAAGCTTCAGAATCCATGCAAACTTGAGACGAAAGCTCAAAATACACGCAGACTTGAGGAAGGAACATCGAAGTTCAAAATACACGCAGACTTGAGCCAGGACTGCCAGCTGTCTTGATTCGACGTGCCTCGACTGACACAAAATCTCTGACAGTGATTGCCTTGTCAGTCGCATTAAATGACAATAAGCTCTTTTGGTACGCCAACTTAACGAAGGCTGAGTCTTGCTGAAGAAGATTTCAAAAATCACGCAATAGTCGGCTGTGATCTCTCGAGTTCCGTGCATACGTGGCATACGAGGAGACATTCTTCGACTGTCGTGCTGTCAGTCATAATGACACTCTGACAAATGATGAGCTGTCTTCCAGCGTAACTTTTAAATATTGTCCTGATTAACTTAGCGTGACTTTTAGACTCTGTCTTGATCAACTCAGCGTGACTTTTGGACTTTGTCCTGATCAACTCAGCGTGACTTTCATTTTTAAGGCCTACAGCAACTCTTGCTGGGGATAGTGTAATCCTTTACTCTCAGAAATAAAGAAGTACACCATTTTCTGCGATGTATTCATTTTTGCTTGTCATGAACTTTGATGATTTGTGTGGACCTATTATCTTTTGCGTAGCTTGGTTTTAGGTACAGATAATAAGTTTGAAGGATCCAATATATTTGCTCAGAGGTAATATGGACGTGGCAAATATGGGGTTCAAATGATAGAATCTTCCTACTCAGAGGTGTTATGGACGTAGTAGGAATGACTCTGGGGGATACACGGAACTACTCAGAGGTAATGTGGACGTGGAAGTTCCGTGATCAATGTACGGCAACGCGGGGGTTGTCTATACGGGATGTTTACTCAGAGGTAATGTGGACGTGGTAAACATGGTGGATAGCGTAGTCTTATAGGATGTAAGATTCCACTTTGTGGGGTGTAGGGGAACAACTCAGAGGTGATGTGGACGTGGTTGTCCTTCTACTGGAGGATGCCACGGAACAGCTGGGTTCCGAAAGCGTATGATTTTGTGGAAGGGATGTGAGTCCTGATGATTGGATCCACAGATCCCCTGGTGGAAGCACATGTCTGAAGGATGTCAAGAGTAGTACTTCTTTAGGAACTTGCCGTTGATGGGCATCATGAACAAGCCCCCATTGGGTTTGGCGAGACGGTAAGCACCGTTTGAGTATACCGTCTCGATGATGAAAGGTCCTTCACATTTGGGCTCGAACTTTCCTGGTGTTTTGTGAGTCAACACCATCGGCCTCCTGACTGCCAAAACCAGGTTGCCAACTTGGAAAGTCCTCTGCTTGACCTTCTTGTTGAAAGCTTGTGATATACGGGCTTGGTAGAGTTCGATGCGTTGTTGAGCTAGGAGACGCTTTTCGTCAAGTGCCTCCAGTTCCCGCAGACGACGACGTTGATTGTCTTCTTCTGTGAGTTGGTTTGTGACTGCTACGCGGAGTGAGGGTATCTGAATCTCGAGAGGCAGTACCGCTTCGCTCCCGTAGACCAAGGAGAATGGTGTGTTGCTCGTACCGTTGTACGGTAGGCCCAAAGGCATTCGCCGAGCTTTTCGTCCCAGTCGCGCTTGTTAGATGACACGACCTTTTTGGGTAGCCTGACGATAGTTTTGTTGAATGCCTCGGCTAATCCGTTTGTTGCCGGATTGTAGGCGGTTGATGCCACGTTTTGAATGTGATTGTTGTCACAGAATCGGCTGAAAACATGGCTGATGAACTGAGGACCATTATCGTAGATGATCCTTCGGGGCACCCCGAAACGGTAGATGACGTGGTGCTTGATGAAGCTGATCACCCTGGAGCTTTTCACTTCTGCCAGAGGAACTGCTTCTGCCCATTTGGAGAAGTAGTCGGTGATTGCTAGGATAAAGCAGTGTCCTCTCGATGAAGGAGGGGTGATCGGTCCCACAATGTCCATTCCTCAAGCTTCGAAGGGCCAGGAGGCGACTGTAGGATGTAGTGGTTCGGACGGTGTATGAATGAAGTCTACGTGAAGCTGGCACGTATGGCACTTCTTAGCATATTCGACAGCGTCAGCGGCCATGGTTGGCCAGTAGTAGCCCATGCATCGCAGTCGATCCTGCAACTTAGGGCCAGGTTGATGGGCCCCGCAGGTTCCATCGTGAGCTTTTCGAAGGGCTTCGACTGCTTCTTTATTAGACAAACATCGAAGGAGAAGTCCATCATAGAAGCGTCGGTACAGCATTTTAGTGGCTGTATTGAAGTAGAATCGAAGAGAGCATCTCCTGACTGAGACGGCTTCTTTTGGGTCCTCTGGAAGAGCTCCGTAGACAGCGAAGTCGATGAACGAGAATCTCCAATCTCGGACGTTAACACCGGCACCCGTTGACATGGCGTGGGCCACTTATGAGTACAGGTTGTTTTTAGGGCAAACCAAGTCTCGACCCACTACCGTGACGTAGTGTTGAGTTCCGAAGGGTGCCGCCAAGGAGGCTGCGAGGCCAGCCAGAGCATCCGCCTCTAGATTTTGTAGACGAGGTACATGTTCGATGAAGAACCCGATGAAGGTTGAAATGATGTTCAATGTAACTTCATGGTAGGGGATCAGATCTTCATGGCGAACCTCGTATTGCCCTCTGATCTGGTTTACGACGAGCTTTGAGTCGTCGTAGGCTTCCAAATGACTCACCCCCAGCTGTTGTGCTAGCTGGAGTCCCATAATGAGCGCGTTGTACTCGGCAACGTTGTTGGAGCACGGCTTCGAAAAGGAGTAAGCACGCTGGATGACTAGTTGATCGGGGGAGACTAATACCACCCCCACTCCTGCGATGATTTGGCCTTTGGGGCCTGTTCTTGAAGCGCCATCGAAAAACATCCACCAGACGGAGCCTTCTTCGGTGACGTTTGATTCTTGGACCTCATCCGGGATGTCTTCATAGAGCCTTGAGGACTCTGGGATGGGGTGTGCAGCTAAAAAATCGGCCAGAGCTTGACCCTTAACAACTTTCTGTGGAACGAACACCATGTTGTATGGCGTTAGCAAGATCGCCCATGTGGCTAGCCTGGAGTTCAATGATCCTGGCTTCGTCTTGAGGACTCTGAGCGGATTGACTCGGGAAATGACATAAATTGTCTGGCCCGAGACATAATAACGAGTCTTTTGGATGGCAAATACCAGAGCCAAGCACTCCTTTTCAACAGGGTTGTACCGGTGTGCGACCCCGATCAGAGTTCGGCTGAGGTAGTAGATTGCTTGCTCATAGCCCGTGTCTCTGTTCTGAGCTAGCAGGGCGCCGAGGGAATGATCCATGGCACGGATGTAGAGCAGGAATGGTTTGCCGGCGACGGGTTCCACCAGGACTGGAGGGCTCGTCAGGTAGGCTTTGATGTCGTCGAAAGCCTTTTGGCATTCCTCTGTCCAGACGTAAGAGACTTCCTTCTTCATGAGCTGGGTGAAGGGTTGACATTTGTCGGAAAGGTTTGCTATGAACCTCCGGATGTATGCCAGACGTCCCTGTAGGCCTCGCAGTTCTCGAAGATTCTTCGGAGGGTCCATATCAAGAATGGCTTTGGTCTTCTCGGGATCGACATGAATGCCTTTCGCCGTGATGATGAAGCCCAAGAACTTTTTGCTCGAAACCCCAAGGAAGGATTTAGCGGGGTTCATCTTGAGTTGATGTACCCGCATGAGATCGAAGACTGTCTTGAGGTCTTGCAGGTGATCTCCTTTGAGACGGCTCTTAACTGCGATGTCGTCAACATAGCATTCAACTGTCTTGCGAAGATGCTGACGGAAAATTGTGCTCATAGCACGTTGATATGTCGTACCAGCGTTTTTCAAGCCGAAGGGCATCACTGTGTAACAGAAAATGCCCTTTGGAGTCCTGAATGACGTATGTTTTGCGTCATCGGGGAACATCTTGATCTGGTTGTAGCCCGAATACCCGTCCATGAAAGACATGCGCTCGAAGCCACATGTGTTGTCGATCATCACGTCGGTAATTAGAAGCGAGAATTCGTCCTTCGGGCAAGCAGAGTTGAGGTCTCTGAAGTCGATATAGACTCGTATTTTCCCATTCTTCTTGGTGACGGGGACGACGTTGGCTACCCAATCTGGGTGTTGCTCTTCACGGATGAAATCGCTGGTCAAGAGTTTGTCTACCTCCTGATCGATGGCGTTCATGATGTCCGGACGGAAGTGTCGTTGTTGTTGTTTGATAGGCTTGGCATCAGGTAAGATATTCAGCCTATACATCGCGATTTGGAGATCAAGTCCCGGCATATCTTCGTAGCTCCAGGCAAAGACGTCGATATACTCTTTAGCCAGCTGGATTAAAGATTCTCGGTCTTCTCCTTTTAGGCTTTTGCTGACGAAGATGGGTTTGGAAGAAGATCCATCCCCAAGGTCGATCTATTCGACTTCGTCTTTGGTGGAAGGTTCACGTAATTCAAAACGAGACTCCCATTATTGTCCCAAGCATTGAGCCCAGGGTTCTTCTTCGAAGAATTTCGGCGCTTGGTCTTCGCCTTCTTCTTCTTGAGATTGTGCAGATGTCATGTTGGCTGACGGCACTCTCTTGAAGACAGATCCGATACTGGTATCGGAATCCCACGTTGATGCTTCAGACGAGTGAGAATGTTCAACTTCCTCTGCGTCTGAACTCTCTGGCGTTGACGGTGGCGTAACATAGCCTACCCCCCGTCGAGTTCTATTGTAGTAGTCTTGCGGCTTTCCTTTAGGTATTGGAAGCCGGAGAGGGAGACTTCGACCTTTGCCGTAGTTCAGGCCTTTGTCGCTTTTTAGGTCGTAACCCATCTTTTGGATACGGTACTTTGCCTTGTCCGTGTACCGATAGAGTTGCATTCTGCCAGCATCTGGTTCTGGCTCGAGTGGCGGGAGGTCTTGATGACGCTCGACCTTGCCGAATATGATGGATTCTTCGTCTCGACTCCGTGGTGGGACTATGTAACAGACCCCTTGGGACGGGACTACTCGATTTACATGATGGACTGTCGTTATTTGTGTTTGCAACGACCGTAGAGTGTTATCTAATGTATACATGGCATTCCAATGTGGAAGACTAGAATAATTAAAAGATACTCTGTTATTGATGAAATATGAGACTTTATCCCGTGGGATTACATTATCGAGAGATGGAGCATCTACATCGGCCGAGATATATTCTCCCAGCTCTTCATCTGTAAGTACTGGAGTAGGATCGGGAGGGTCCACCACAGCGCTGATCTGGGAGTCCGAGAGGACTACCTGGGCCTTCTCTGGCGGCTGGAATGGCGGCGGCTTCCCCTTGAGATGCACCTTCAGAGGTGCTTCCACTGTGCTTTCGGTGGTTGACGCCCTCCCCTGTAGTTTTGCCACAAGGGGAGCAGATGTTTGAGACGGCTTTCCCTTGAGCCGTATCTTCAGGAGAGCTTTAAGAGCAGCTGGTGCCTTCCCGGGTAGCTTAATGCTCATGGGAGGCAACTTCTGAGGCGGTTTGCCTTTGAGTCGGATCTTCAAAGGAGCATCGGGAGTGACCTCAGGCTCCATGTCCGGTTCTGCTGCCGTTTCTGCTTCGTCGTCAGCATCATTGGCTTCCTCCTTGTCAGGTGACTTGTATAGGTCGGCATCGGTGAAGTAGGCTTCAATTCCTTTGAAAGGGTCGATGTCCGCGAACTCCGTACGGATGACGTTGTTGGTGGACACGTACTTCATACATTGGTGGAGCGTGGATGGCACCACCATGTACTCATGTAGCCATGGGCGACCCAACAGAATGTTGTAGTTGACTTCAGCGTCCATGACATAACAAGTGACCTCGGTTCTGAGGTTATCGATGTGGCACTTTAGTCGTATTTTGCCCAGTAGTTCGCTTTTGCTGGCGTTGAAACCACTGATTGTCGTGTTGGAGGGCGCTAGTCGGTACATTGGGATCCCCAGTGTTGAGAGCAGCGTCTTCGAGATGATGCTGAGGGAAGACCCCGGATTAATTTGAATCCGTTTCACCTTCACTGAACCGATGTACACTGTATAATACAGCGGCCTGTTGTGTCGATTGTGTTTGAGCAACATGTCCTGTTGGGTGAAGGTTATATTGGGGATAACCTCCTCCGCACAGTGACAGTGCTTGCACACAGTCGGAAGGTCTTCAGGCTGCTTGACCTGACTGAGAAAGGATACAGCATCCTTCAGAGCTTCGCAGAGAGCTTCTCGAGAGTCTTTGGAAAGACGGAGGAGCTCGAACAGAGATAGGCGGGCAGGAGTACTGGCCAGTTGCGCCAGTATGTCGAAGTTGCGGGGCTTGGCTAGCCCCGAAGCATTCTCTTTTCGCAGAGGCCTATTGAAGCGGGCCTCTATCTGCTTCTGTTTATTGGCTTCTGAGGGCTTAGACGGGCCCTCGTCCTGGACAGCAGGGACGGTGCCAGGAGGCACCACCTCGACGGCAGCTTCATCGGGTTGGGCGTTCTGTTGTGAACGTGTCTGCACAGGAAGTGCCTCTTCCGCTGAAGAAGAGACCATGCGGCAAGACTTGATCTTCCTGCCTTTGGACTTGGAGGTAGGGCGTACCTCCGGTTGAGTCACCTCGGAGACGAGATCGGGGTGAACCCACAGGATCTCTCCCCGAGATGTGGTGAGTGGGATGAGTCCACTCACGTTGTCACGGGTTGGTGGTAAGTTAACCACCTCCATTGTTGCCTTAGGGATGGGGACGACGCCATCTTGTGTTGTAGTCGGCGGCAGGGTGCCAAACTGGAGTGACACAACGTTAGCCGACACCGTCTTCTCTTCGTAGTCGACGGAGATTACATCCGCATTGATCATGCGCTGGATGTAATTCTTGAGGACATAGCAGTCCTTGGTTGGGTGTCCAACAAACCGATGGTAGTGACAGTACCTCGGGTTGTCCACTTTCCCAACCTCATCGGGACGCTTCGGGTCCGGAAGCTTGATCTTGTCATCCTGCTTCAGTATCTCAAAGAGCTGCAGGGTGTCTTCGTCGTTGAACGAGTAAACCTCCTTTGGCCTTGGTGCAAGTGGAGGCTTCTGGTAGGTGCTGACGCACCTTTTGAGGCATTGACAATCAATGCCTGTTTCCCCTTCGTTTCTCGTCCAGGGTTGTTGGCTGCAGGCCGTTTCCCTTTATCCTCGAAGGCAGGGAAACTGACTCCCAGAAGACGAGCGTTGGCTGCCTTCTTCTCCGCGGCTTCTACTTCAATGATCAAGGAGCTCCAGTCGGGGGGAGGAGTAAAGTTGAGCCAGAGCTTGACTGCAGTCAGCATGTTCATGCTGCAGGAGGAGAGAAGCGCATGTTCTGGCATGCCCGGGGGCAGTCTGAAGCAGGCCTGTCGGAAGCGTTCGATGAACACTCGAACTGTTTCCTTCTCCTTCTGGCGTATCTCTATAAGGGACGCCATTGTCATGTCCTTCCCGCCGTCGTAGAAACGATCGAGAAAGAGGCACGTCAGTTCATCGAAGGAAGATATTGAATTATCGGGGAGGCTGCAGTACCAGTCGTACGCCACTCCTTTCAGTACCCCAACAAATATGCTGGTAAGTAGCGCGTCCTCCTTCGGAAGATGTTTCGTCTAAGACTGGAAATACGTCAGGTAGCGACGCGGAGAGTCCTTCCCGTTGTATGGCGTCAGTGTTTGTGGTTTATACTTTGGAGGATAAACCACCTTGTTCCACTCGAAGGGATAAGGCTAGGGGATGCCCATTTTCTGGCGCTCCTCTTGTCTCGTCTTGGACTCAAAGCGCTCGCGCAGGTCCCTGATCATCTTGACCACGTCTTCTGTGGAGCTGGGAGTCAGGGAAGGTGGTACCACCGGATATTGAGCATTTGAGGGCTCTGACGTCCGAGGTGCTTCGCGGCGATCTGCGTCCGAGGATACCCGTTGAAGGGGTACACTCGACTCTCTATTGGCCCCTGGATCGGGACCGATAGAAGGTGTCCTGGTCAAAGCTGACCGTATCTCAAACACTGCTTGAGTCAGTGTTTGTATGGAGGCAGAGAGGGTTTGAGTCCTCCCTCCAGAGTATCTATGCGCTGGACGAGGTCTGTTGGCGGCGCATCAGACTCGACATCAGCCCCAGTCACGTTTACTGTCATGACGCGGCCGGGAGTGGATGGATGGGTTGAGGCCTCACTCTCGACCTCACTCTCTTGTAGGGGAGTTGCCTCTCCTGGAGCTTCGTCTTGGCTACCCCCGGTTATGTTCGGAAGAACATTCCCCACGGGCGCATCTGCAAGGGCCTGATTACCATCAGCTCCGTCTTGAAGGACCTCTTCCTCTCCGAAACTCGGGTCCGCAGATGCTAGACTACCTCCAGCTATGTTCTGGGGGATATCTTCATCTTCAGGGGATTCTGGGAGGCTGACTTCGCCTCGAGGATCTGCCCCAGGTGTACTTTGGACACCCTCGTCTTCGGAAGGAGGTGCCATAAGGGTCTGACTACCCCCAGCTTCCTCCAAGATCTTCGCTCGAGTGCCTTCGAACACTCCGGAGGATGAGACAACTGTCTTGATTTTCCTCGGCTGGCTCTTGGACGAGGAAGAGAAACTGCCAGTCGCTTTTCGGACTGACGAAGAGTTGGAGATCACGTTGCATGAAGCAACCATTAGTATTTTTTCTATTGACACCTTCTTTCCGAGGCGACGTCGGAGGGGTGTCGATGATTGCAGCCGCTGGAACACCGACTTCCTTGGTAGGAGTGCCGCTTTGCAACAACAGTTGATGGTGACCACAGCACAAGTATGCCCCATGAGAGGCGCATCGTGCTTGTCAGTCAACTCTCCTGATCGACGTTTGTTAGTAATAACGTTACGCAGATCGTTGGAGGAGAGTGCCACCTTTGTACCCCCTTCAGGCGCATGGCAAGGCCAAGCGCCGGGGTGGTCAAGTGAGTGCTGCGCCCCCTGACCTAATACCAAACAGGCATCCCGATCAGAAGTGGGGGAACCACAACATTTGGAGTGACTTGAACGGACCTCAAACGCACAACCGGAGGAGGCGCGGAAGTTCAAGACCACAGGATTTGCCTTACTCGACTTGGTTGTGCACGCAGTAGATGCGCCCAAGTAAGATAAGGACTTTGAAGGTCGGCTCGTTCTCGGTGCCGCAGCACTCGAGTCGACCTTGTACAACCTACCATCAGCAGCGCGCATGATTATGAGCGCATGCTTCTGGCTTGTTGCTGGCATAGCACGTTTGGGACGCATGGCCCGTACTGCCTCGGACTTCTTCGTACTAGGCCGCTGGGGCGTGTAGTACTCAGAATCCAAATTCTCCTTGCCACTACAGCGAGTGAGTCTGTCAAAGACAGAGACCTTCTGTGGCGCATCAGAGGTGATGCGCGGGGCATTGGCTGCGTCCCTGCTCCGTCGACGTATCTTCCTCGCCTGAGAGGGAGATGGCTGGGGAACGTGGTTAGCCGTACGTTTCCCCGAGAGATGCGCTGCACCAGCGGGCACATCTTGGTTGCTGAGGACGTCAGCAGGAAGGGAAGGCTGGATTGGCGCATCCCCTTCGGTGGTGGTGCTCGAGGCGTCGACCTTGCGCACCCAGACTCGGCGGGTCTTCTTCGGCTTCGGTAGCCGCTTCGAAGGACTCGTACTTCCTTCAGAGATAAACTCCTCATACGCTTGTTGATTGAGGCGTACGACCAGCGTCTTATGGGAGGAGCCCACCTTCACGTTGTCGGATTGCGACACAGCTTTCTCGGTGGAGGAGAAAGAGGTCCCCAGCAGAGTCGTCTGCTTGTTTGCCATTAAAATTCATTGATTGTAAATTTCAATACAAACAGAATAGTATTAAAATATAGGACTTAGACGTAGTCCTAGGAGTATACTTTTGTTTAATCTGGGTCCCTTGTGCCGATGGAGTGAGTGGTAATGCGTTGACTCCGTTGACGATCTGACGACGGTTATCGGCTCTCTGAAAGTCTGGATTGCTCTGGGTGCTGGAGCTTGCTGAGAGGAGGAAGACGTTGAGTGTCTGTATCTGCCTCTCTGGTGGTGCGAAGTCTCTGTCTGTTCGTTGTGGAGATTGATATGTGTGCATGTAGGTAGGTCCGTCCGGAAGAAGGAAATGATCCCTCTATTTATAGTTTTGTAGGCTGGCTGCTCATGCGCGCATGTAGGATCGCCTGTACGCGGGGACGCCACGTGTTGATTGCTGATGGAGGCGTATGGACGATGCACCCTGATCGAGGGGTTGACTTCTTCATACTGCTGTTGTGGACCAGCACATAGCAGAAGAGAAGATCTTTCTATTGCTGAGATCTTGGATGAGTTGAGTCAAAGGACACGTGTCATCGACCCATGGCTCGGAGATCTCTGATTGGTGGGGAATGATCTGGTAGGATGCGCCTAGGATTGGGCGCATGAGGAGACTTTGGCTCGTAACCTTTAGGAGTCACGAACCATTCTAGGCGCATGGATTTTTAGGCGCATGCGAGGCTTCAAAAGTGACTTAACTCCTGTCTTTTGGGATCAGGAAGAAGTCTGAGGCGCATGGCTTTTGAGGCGCATGCAGAGCTTTAATGGTGACTTTCCTTCTGTCTTTCGGGATCAGTGAAAAGTCTGAGATGCATGGCATTTGAGGCGCATACAGATTTGAGCGCATGGCTGCGGAGGCACATGCGAGATGGTTGGGTGGCCACGTGGCAGTAGCCGTCGGAAGGATGTAATGATGATGCTGACGTTGGCGATGCTTCGTCTTCTAAAAAAGCTGCCGACTGTTCAGACTTTGGGAGGCGTGCTGGCAACTCTATCGGTTCAGCATTTAATGTTTGTGACATTCGATGGACAGCTGAGTGGGCGCGTCGGTTGGCGTTCCACTAGGCGTATGGGGACGCATGGGGACGCATCCCCTGTGACGCGCTTGGTGTTGTAGGGCGCGTCTGTGTGATACTCGGTCTGGCCGGCGCATCTGCTTCGTGACACGTCTTTAACGGTGCGACTGTTACGTTCTTCGAGTGCTTTAAATAGCCGTTTTGACTTGGCTGAATTCGAAGCGTCCGGTTCATCCATTTAATGCAAATTTATTGCACAGAATTCGGGAAGCCATCCACTTGGCACATGGGTTTGATTTGCCCGGCCTATAAATAGTGGCATGGAGAGAAGGTTTGCTTCTCGTTTTCTCACGTCTTTCCGACATGAACTTGTGTACTCGAATGCATTCTATTGACGAGATACTCTCGAGAGTGAAGATGCGACGCTGTGTCTTTGTTGATGCACTTGAAGGTGACTGTTACATCCAAAAGTCGGAGTCGAGGGCTTCCGAGGCAGGCAGAAGGTGCCTGTTGCATCCAAAGATAGGGATGCTCGAGCCTCGTCTTCGTTGTGCAGGAAGAGCCGTAGATCGGCATTGCGGTGCTGCGGCTTTGGTGGCTCTTTCTTCTTTTAAAATGGGTGTAGCCCATTCTGATTGTGTTGAAAGCTGCTCCTTTGGCCGTGGTTTCGATCACGGTCTTCTTTGGTGTTTGGAGGCTCTTTCGAAGCCTCCCCTGGCCACAGGTTGGCTTGTGGTTCTTTTCCCTTCCTGGGCTAGAGGGTTGATTGCCACCCTCGTTCTGCTCAATAAATGCTTCATTAGTCGAAGCATTTAGACGGCGGTGAGCCTGGCTGGAAGAGCGGCACATAACTGGGCTGCTGAAGGGATGCACATAACTGAGCTGCCAAAGGGATGCACATAACTGAGGATGCACATAACTGAGCTGCTGAAAAGGATACGCCTTGCTGAGGGTGCATGGTAGGATGCGCCTGGCTGAGGGCGCATGTTGGGATGCGCCTGGCTGAGGGCGCATGTTGATTGCTGGCTGTAGACTTAGGATCTTTTCTTTGTAGAAATTCTCCTTTGTACAGTCTTTCTTAGACATGTAATAGACTTTTATATGTTAAATAAAAAGTCCTATTTCAATGTCTATATTTGTTGCTTTTTGCTGTGAAGTACTTTGTCCAAGCTTTGGCGCATGTTGTCTGGCGCATAGACTTTCTGGTTCTGAAATTCCATGCTTCTACACCTGGCTGTTTCTGAGCCTGGATGGGCTGCTAGAAAGTCAACTATGGCTTGACCTTTGATAGCCTTCTGCGGAACAAAAACCATGTCGTATGGGGATAATAGTATCGCCCGGGTGGCTAGACGAGAACTAAGTGCACCGGGCTTGGTCATGAGAACCCTGAGAGGATTAACTCGTGAAACAACATGGATGGTCTGTCCTGTCACATAGTATCGTATTTTTTGAATGGTGAACACTAGGGCAATGCACTCCTTCTCTACGGCGGTGTACTTATGTTCCGATCCTACCATCATCCGGCTGAAATAGTAAATAGCTTGTCCATGTCCCGCGTTATTATTCTGTGCTAGCAGAGCACCGAAGGAGTGTTCCATCGCCCGTACATAGAGCAGGAAGGGCTTTCCGGCGATCGGGGCTACCAAAACTGGCGGATTCGTCAGGTACTCCTTAATATCATCGAAGGCACGCTAACATTCCTCGTTCCATACGAAAGAGACACCTTTCCTCATGAATTGAGTGAAGGGTCAACATCGTCCTGAGAGGTTAGATATAAACCTCCTGATATAGGCTAGTCTTTTCTGAAGGACGCAGAGTTCGCGGAGGTTCCTTGGTGGACTCATCTCCAGGATTGCTTTTGTTTTGTCGGGATCAATGTGAATGCCTCGGGAAGTAATGACAAAGGCCAAGAACTTTCCGCTTGACACCCCCAGGAAAGACTTGGTAGGATTCATCTTCAGGTTGTACGCTCGCATAAGGTCGAACACTGTTCTTAAATCATGTAAATGATCATTTTTTAAACGGCTCTTGACGGCGATGTCGTCAACGTAACACTCAACCATCTTGCGCAAATGATCTCTGAAGATGACACTCATAGCCCGTTGATATGTAGCACCGGCGTTCTTCAGGCCAAAGGACATGACCGTATAAAAATATACGCCAATCGGTGTTCGGAATGACGTATGCTTCTCATCATCAGGAGACATCTTGATTTGATTGTATCCAGAAAAGCCATCCATAAAGGACATGCGCTCGAAGCCACACGTATTATCGATCATTATGTCGGTGATCGGAAGAGGGAATTCATCCTTAGGGCATGCCATATTCAGATTACGAAAATCGATGCAGATTCGGATCTTCTCGTTGTCACGACCCGCACCCTAGAGTAAGGGCACGAGACATGGGTACGTCCAGCCTATGCCACAGTGTCGACGGTAGAACGATGTCCTAGGTAACAACATCTAACAATATAATTCTAAGCAGTTTATACTCCCCGAATGGGGGTGACATAGCAGAAAGTAAACTCAATCACAACTAAGGAAGAAGAAGCACGATATGATATACTCAAGGAAATATAAATGATCAGAAGAGTCTAAGATAACATCTCAGCAAATATCCAGAAATACAAGTCTCAACTACTGAATATGAAAGAATATATACAATCTAGATCTCAAGACAGAAATAAAGCCTAACTCAACTAGTCTCAAGACAACATAAGTAAGATAAAGCCTAACTAAGCTAGTCTAGGCAGTAGGGGTAAAGTCATCAGCTAGAGCTGGGTCCTCCTGAGGGTCCATCTCACAAGTGTCGTCTAGGGCTGCCCCGTAGAAGGTATCCACACAGGCCTCCTCCTCGTCCTCTATAATTTTTCAACAGGTCTAGTCAGGACAGGAGCGAGCACAATACATCTCAACAGATCATAGCAGGTTAGAAAATATAATCATACAGTAAAGTAAGATACATGAACTGAAAGAAATACAGTATGTAAACAGAGAGAGAACTGTAATAGAAATATCTACTATAAATAGAGACTAACATTGGCTAGTGAGTCAGAGTACAATATAGACATGTAAATGGCATAGGAGATTCTGATGCTACACTACGAAAAGATTCTGATGCTACACGACTTGGATATTATTCATATGTCTACTTTTACTCCCCCGTACCCCCAATCAATACACAAGGATCCAGCCAGGTTATGTTATGATTCTATATAATAGCCCACAAGGGTTGATACATAGTAGGTAGGCCCATAAATGGGTGATTCTGGGAATGCCCATAAGTGGGTGATTTAAGGAGACTCTGTAATCATGAGAGTACATGTCACAAGTGATCAATGAACCGTGAAGCATAGTGATACACCATGTAATTGAAACGCACAGAACATATAGTATCCGATGCTCCATGAGGGGATAACATCTCAAGAAGGGATCCATATAGTACTAATCCGTGTGACCAACGTGACAGTATCAAGTAAAGTAATTTAAAGCAGGAAAATAATTCTAAACAGGATATGAAATGATCAGAGAATTTACTCGCCTGGTATCTGAGTGTCCCGATGAAATGTACTATCCGAGGAGAGGTGTCTAGCTCCTAATCAGAACATCACAAGTCACAACAAGTCTAAAATGATAACAAGATGCAATTCAATGCATTCTAAATGAATCTAGGTCAATCTAGGCCAAAGTCAACTCTTGGTCAACTCTGGTTAACCCTAGAAGTCAAACTAGGTCAACTATGGTCAAACTAGGTCTAACAAGTCTAAATTGGTCTAACTAGTCTACATTAGTATATATTAGGTCACTCAAGCCTACACTAGCTAGTACACACCACTTCAAGGCTATCCAGCCTAAATCAAGCCAACGCACATATTCATTATAATGTCAACAAGTCATCAACCTCACCATGAATACATACTCAACTTGGCATTCAATATTACATAGAGACATATACATATTTTATACATGTATACATTATACATACTATTACAAGTATCTATACTAGATACATATATATATTACACATACATATATTACATATATAGATATACATATTACATATATACATGCATATATATATATATAGGTATATAGAATGTAAAGAGGGATAAAAGAGGAGTGATGTGTGTGTGTCAAGAGATGTGTATACTAGAGTGTGTGTCACAGGAATCCCAAGACAGGGACTGGTGAACCTGTGTGTGAGAGGACTGAACCTGTGTGTGGGTGAGGGAAAACAGTGTGGGTGCTCAGTCCAAATCTGGACAGTGAGGAGTGTGTCTTAGTTAACTGTGTGTGTGTGTTAGTGTAGAGGCAAGCAATGTGAGTGAGTGAGGGTGTCAACATGTGTGAGTGTTCAGTAAAACAGGGAACCCACATGATAGTTTTCAGAAAAAGAAATAGGAAGGAAAACCAATTCAGTTTCCAGTTCAGTCCAAGCAGTAAAGTGTCTCAGGTCAAAAATCAGTGTTGTACAACAGTCCCAGGTTTTTAACATTTAACAGGATATCAACATAATCTCAGTTTTTAGTTCAAAACATTCAAGTCCCCAAATCAAACCCAATACTCAATAAAAATCATCCAAAATTCACACACAAGTAGATTCCACATAGGAGAACAACATTAGGGTATAAAACCAATATTTAACAACATTTAAATAGGTAAAATAGACTGCCAAAGTTCAAATTAGAAAACTGGAAATTTCTGAAAATACAAGGTATCAGGATTTTAGGGAAATTGGAAAATGATGAATAAAAATATGTTAGAATGTAAAATAAATGGTTGGTAATGTAAATATAACTTGTGTACGTGTCTTAGGGCTCAATACGTGTCCACCACAATGTAACACGACGTGTCAAGATTCAACAAACCTAAGGCAATATAACCTGGACACTGCACAGCTGTGCAGCCTCGTGCGTGTGTGCACGCGTGTTGTGCACCCGACACGTCACGAATTGGGTCATGTCCCTGTGCAGGGTGGTTCGCCTAGTGTCTACCTAGGTTCGTGTCACCCTATTTTAGGTCCTAGTGTGTCGTGTCCAGACTTAACAAGCCGTATCAGAACCCAAAAACAGACTGTGCACGTGTAGTAGAATTCCAGTGCACGAGCTTGTGCTCGCTCAACACGAAACGGGGACACATGAGACTTGACACACGTGGTGTCAGTCAATGCCTCTAGGTGTTGACCAAGAATCGTGTCATAAAAAGCCGTGTCGTGTCCTATAGAGGGCTCGTGCAGCAGGAGAGTTGCGCACAGCCTCGTGGAGTGCATGCGTGTCCAATTTTGGATACAGACACGGGTGCAATCGTGCTCAGTCCAACAGAAATCTTTAAGCCACACAAAAACACTAATTTCCATTCAAACACTTTCCAAAAATTAAATCGAAATGCCCTTTGGGGCATTTCATCAAACACCTATATGAAGGGACTGATACGTGTCCATTTAGGACACAAAATGGACACAAAATCCTACAGAAATCTAGGGTTAGCTAGGGGACACCTAGATATAGGTTAATATACAAAAATAACAGCATCTAATATAGAGTTTTAGGGATTTACCTAAAGGTGTCCAAATGCAAGAAAAGCCTCAATTGGGGGGGTTCTCCTTGCTAGCAAATAGCTCCAAATTGTCCACAAACTGAGATTGAACACCACAAACAGCAAGTATACCTAAATTAGAACCTATTGCAATTTTTTTAAGGGAAAAAGGAAAAATAAAATGGAATTTTTATGAATTAATGAAGTTGGGAAAATACCTCTTCTTAAACTTGTTCTTTCCTAAAAGAGGCTAGCCCTAAATAGAGGAGAGTATTTATAGGGGGGGTTCCCAATGTGGCCGGCCATGCTAGGTTAGGGTTAGAGTTAGCTAATGGGTTGGACTTGGGCCTCTATGGGCTAAGTTGCTAATTAATGGTTTCAAACCATAAGACATGGCTTATGACTAAAAGCCCTTCGATTCTAACTTGAGTTTAATGACTAATCATAGGTTAAATCTAGTCTAACTAGGGTTACATGACCTAACCAAGTCCAAACACAACTAGGATTAGCTTCTAGGTTAGTCTACCAAGTCAATGCTAGTCAAAGTCAACCTAGTCAACCATCATTCAAATAATTCCAAAATAAATCCTAAATATTTCCATAAATTCAAATAAATTATAATAAATTCAAATAACCTTAAAATGACAAAAATACCCTCAAACTAGAAATGTGGTAGTGACACTCGTTCTTCTTGATGATTGGTATTACGTTGGCTATCCAGTCTGGGTGTTGCTCTTCGCGTATGAAACCGCTAGCTATAAGCTTGTTTACTTTCGCTTCAATATAATTCATGATGTCTGGACGAAACTGCCGTTGCTGTTGTTTGACTGGTTTTGCGTTCGGATAAATATTGAGCTTATGAAGTACAATCTTGGGGTTTAGCCCTGGCATGCCTTCATAGCTCCAAGCAAAGACGTCGATGTATTCTCTGATGAGTTGTAACAACGACTCTCTCTCGCCGTCTGTCAGGCTTTTACTGATGAAGATTAGCTTTGGAGAGGATTCATCACCGAGGTTAACATGCATAACCTCGTCCTCAGTGGGAGGATCACGAAGTTCAAAGCGTTTCTCCCATTGTGCGTCTAGTTGCTGGACACACGGCTCCAACTCAAGTGGTTCAAGTAGATCTTCGTCTTCCTCTTCGAGATCAGCAGATGTCATATTGACAGATAATGTCTGTGTAAATATATCTCCAATACTGCTATCAGAGTCATAAATGGGTGACTCGGACGAATGAGAGTGCCACTCGCATTCTTTATCGGAACTTTCGGGCGTTGTTGGCGGTGTAACATACGCGAAGCCGCGTCTGGATTTGTGATAATGGTCCTGAGGTTTCCCTGCCGGTGTCGACGGCTGTAGAGGCAATCGCCGACCACTACCGTAATTCAGACCCGGGGTAGCCTCCATGTCGTACCTCTGCTTTTGCATGAAGTACTTGGCTTGAGGACTATACAGGTAGAGCGGTAATCTTCCAGCGTCGGGTCCGAGATCGGACTCTTGTTGCATAAAAGATTGAGAACCTTTTTTTGGCCAAAGATGATCGTGTGATCCCATCCTCTTCTGTTTGGGACCAGGAAGTAAGCGCCTTTAATGGGAGCCAGTTGATTTAGGGTACGGACGGTTGTCACCCATGTGTACAGGCTAACGTCTAGACAGTCCCGTGCGGCATACATTAGATTAGGCTTATCATACTCAGAATAGTCTAATGGAAGCCTCTTATTGATGAAATAACAAATTTTGTCCACAGGGATTACATCATCAGGAGAGAGGCTATCCACCTGTGTAACCAAGTACTTGGCGAGTTTTATGTCCTCTTCGGCTATCCCCTGCAAGCTTTGAGGTCGGGATACTGTCTTGGGCAACTTGACCACCAATGATTCAGCTTAAGGTATTAACCTGCCTGAGAGTGTTGAATCGACACTTGGTCGCCAGCTCATCATGGGAAGACGGATGACAATTGGCTCGACAGGGGACCTTGTGTCTTCCGGTTGCCTTTGAGTAGATTTTGGCAATTGGATCACCATCGGTGTTACAGAGGGCCTCACATCTTCTTGTTTCCTTTGATTGGATTTTGGCAGTCGGATTACCATCGGCCCTATGTCAGGTTTTGTCTCCTGTCTGGATCTCGGGAGCCGGATGACCATCGGTTTCAACTGCGTAGGTGAGGTAGGAGAACCAAGCACCTCTTTATGCAAGGTTGCGACGTAGGGTGCGGCCTTGCCCAGTTTACGGGCCTGGAGACAAATTTTCAAGGGTTCCTCTGGCCTTGTGATGGCCTCCAGTTCGTCAGTTATATGTTTCCTAGATTCGTCATATAGACAAGCCTCCGAAGAATAATAAGATTCAACCCCTTTGAAGGGATCGATGTTGGCGAATTCAGTTTTCACGACACCGTGCTTACTGACATACTTGAAACATTGGTGAAGGGTGGATGGTACGATCATATAGTCAAGTATCTACGGACGCCCAGGAGGATGTTGTAGGAGGTGTTTGTATCAATGACGTAGCAGGTAACCTCCGTCTTCAGGTCGCCAATCTGATATTTCAATCGGATCTTCCCCAGGGGATAGCTTCTTTCTGAGTTAAAAGTGCTAATGGCAGTGTTGGTCGCCGCTAGCCGGTGCATAGGGATGCCAAGAAGTTGGAGCAAGCTTTTCGAGATGATGCTTATTGACGAGCTAGGATCGATATGCATCCGATCCACCATGATGTCGCATATGTATCCAGTATAGTACAAGGGGCGATCATGCAAATTGGACTTGCTCAACATGTCCTGTGGAGTAAATATGATGTTGGGTATTGCATCTGTGGTATCGCTGCCCTGTAGATCTGCTGGCGGGTCTTCCCCTGGAGGCTTGACCTGAGCTAAGTAGGCGTCAACATTTTGGACTGCATCGCTCAATGCGACACAAAGATCCTTTGAGAAACTTAAGAGCTCGTATAACGACAACTTTGCTGGCGTATTAGCCAATTGTGCTAATATGTCAAAGTTGCAAGGTCTCTCCAGTCCTTGAGGTACATTATTACGGAGTAATCTATCGAAGCGGGTTTCCTTTGGTTTGGACTTATCCGCCAGTAGCGGCTGAGATGGCCTTGGAACATCAGAGAAAGGCAACGTTGCCGGCTGAGGATCTTCGACTGAATTATCCTACGTGGGCTGGACTTGTACTCCAGACCGGGTAACAATGGCTGCAGCTTCCTCAGTCTTGGCTGAAATTCTATGGCAGGATCTAGACTTCCTGCCCTTTTTTCTTGTTGGAAGGAGATGACACCTCCTCGGTAACTTCGGGGACTAAGTCTGGATGCACCCACATGATCTCTCCTCACGATGTGGTGAGAGGTACCAATCCAGATGTCTGGCTCCAGATAGGTGGAAGATTAGTAACCTCCATCATTGCACGAGGGACAGGTATTACCCCGTTTGGAGTGCTTGTTGGAGGGAAGTCGCCGAACTGAATCGACACCATGTTCGTTGCCACGGTAACCTCTTCAAAGTCTATCGACAGAGCTTTAGAGTTGATAAGACTCTGAATGTACCTCTTTAATTGGAAGCAGTCATGAGTAGAATGATGGACGTAGCGGTAGAAGTGACAATATTTTGGGTCCTCCATTTCTGCCGCTCGGGGCTCGTGCCTTGGTGGAGGGAGCTGGATCCTACCCCCTTGCAAGAGCATATCGAAGATAGGTTTGACATGACTATCTTCGAATGAGTAATTCACCTTGGGCCACTGACCTTCTGCCTGTTTTTGTTCGGGCTTCTAGGTCGCATCAGCGACCATGGCCTGTTTGCCCTTATGTCCCGGTTGGAGGTGGCGCCACTGTTGTTATTGCTGGAGGTGGAACCAGGACGTCTTCTCTTATCCTCTCCATCTGGGATGTGTAATCCCAACTGGCGAGCCTTCTTCAATTTTGCCTCTGCATTGGTAGCACTTATGATGAAGGTCGTCCAATCCCTGAACTGATCGTCACCCATCCAGAGGCTAATTGCGGGAAGCAACTTCTTCTGGCAGATTTCAATCAAGGAGCTCTCGGGATTGCATTGGGGCAATCTCATTACGGTTTGACGGAACCGCTCGATATAGTTCCTTGTTAGCTCCCTCTCTTCCTGAACGACGTCTATAGGAGATGATATTGTTACATCATGCCCCACTTCATAGAATCTTTCCAGGAACATGTGCTTGAAGCCGTCAAAAGAATGGATGCAGTTGTCGGGAAGGTTGCGGTACCAATCGAACGCGATCCCCTCCAATGCTCCGATGAATAATCGCGTGACGATAGCGTCACTTTGCGGCAAGTGGTCGGTTATGACTTCAAAGTAAGTCATGTACCGACTAGCAGAGGTCTTCCCGTATAAGAATCGATATAGAACGGCTTGTACCATGGTAGAAAAGGCACATCTCTCCATGCAATGGGATATGGCTACCGTATTCTGAGATCCTAAGAGGAGTCTCGAGTATTGAACATTGCTCGAAGCTCCTGGACTTCCCTTCTTGCCTCCTTGGCTTCATCTGTAGCTGAAGGAACGGATGCTCCTAAGGGCTCATCACCCAAAGGAGGGACGGTCGTGTTGGAGTTCGTGTTGACTGCGGGTCCCAAGCTTGTTTGTCCGGGCATCCTTGCCGGTTGGGTTGGCAAGGCGGCTTTGATTTCGTCCATGGACTTGACCAAGGATAGGAGCATGGCTTTAAGTACTTTTAGACGTTGTCGGTTAGAAGGTGCTTCATGATTATCGTCAGCCATAAAGACTATCCTCACGTGGGTATAGGTGGAAAGGATCGTAGCAGAGGTGCTCTATGTGCCATACCCTTTTACAGAGAAATCGTCGGGAAATGTCGGAATGTCATCTACCTCAGACTCGAAAGGGGTGCTACCCATGTGCAGGAAGCCGCATTGTCTTGATGAGGGTGTTGGCCCTCAGGGAAGTCCAAGTCTGTTGCGTAGTTCTGGGGGATCTCTACACCCTGTATGTGCTCTTGGTACACCGGGTTATCGTATATATTGAGGGGACTGCTACCCCCAGCTTCATATACTCTCAAGGAGGTCGAATGTGCACCTTCGGGTGCTGGAAGCTTCGTTTTGGATCGAGTGCCTAAATAGACACCCCATGTGGTTGTCGGTGGGAACCCTCCAGATGAAGGTCGCCGTGCAATACTGGCCGAGATTGCCGGGCTGAAAAAGCCTGTCTTCTTTCCTTCCTTGCCAGGAGGAACCTTTTGAGTTGAATTACATAAGGCGAAAGAAAACTCCTCGTCCTCCAGAATTTGCACCTGTTTCTTGAGTTGTTGTCAGATAGGTGCTGGCTGCTGCAGTCGTTAGAAAACTGGCGGCCGACCTTCAGGTGTTGCTGATTCGTCGCAGCAGCAGTTGATGATGACTTGGGTGCAATGACGTCCCGAGAGGGACTCATTGCATGCCAATGCTGCCACCTTGCGTTTGTGAGTAATCACCCCACGCAAGTCGATAGCAAGCTGATCTGCCTTTGCACCAAACTTGTAGACTCGGGTATCCCGAGCGCACGGGTACTTAGGTATCATATTTGCTCCCTGATCCGTGGCTAGGAAAAGCACTTACTTTGGATCGTTAGAGGAAGAATTTAAAAACCTACCCTGTCCGTTAGACCTGGGAGACTGGACGCGGGTGGTTCTGTACCATCAAGAGCCTGTGTAATAGTCAACGGGGCCCGTTGACAATCAGCAACTTGGACAGTTGACTGGGCTTGTTGGGCTCCCACTGCCCTAGACTTATTTGACTTAGCACCTGAAGGCGCATGGTAAAAAGTATCCAGATTGATACATCCTATATTCTCAATGGGCCACATGGCGTCGGGCTCGCATGAGAGGCGATTGAACACAGAGCTTCTGACAGAGCCGTATGAAACATCCCGTTTGAGGCCAGGATTGGCTGCCGCATGGGCTAACTTCTTGCGGCCAAAGCTGGCTGCCGCATGGGCTATCTTCCTGCGGCCAGAGTTGGCTACCGCATGGACCATCTTCCTTCGGCCAGAGTTGGCTGTTGTATGAGTTATCTGCCCGCGACCAGAGTTGGCTGTCGCATAGACAGACTGCCCATCTCTCTTATGCGGCTTCTTCTTTATCCGTATGGATTTCCCTTGTGCCCCCAAAAACTCAGCATCGTATATTTTCCTCTGCTAGATTTGGGGACAGTGGGGTCCTCTGCGGTCGGAAGCAAAGCCGCGGGAGAGCTTTGGTCACCGTCTTGGACGGCAGAAGGAGATTCTTCGAGAACTTGGTCGGGGATAACAGATCTGTGCACCGACGTCCTGCGAGTTCTCTTTGGGTTGGCTCTCTTCTGAGACGGGCTGGCGCTCCCTTCAGAGAGCATTTCTTCGAAGGCTTGTTGGTCGAAATGAACCACAAGTATTTGCTACGTAGAGCCAAGCTTGGACGCGTCAGATTACATCACCAGCTTCTCATCAGAAGAGAACGACATCCCCAGCAGAGTCGCCATCGTGTTTACCATAAAAAATCAAAGACAGGTATCACAGAAATAGTAAAATTGATTGCAAACTCGCTTGTACAAAGAAAAGCCTAGAAAGAAATCCTAGGAAACAATTTAAGTACAATTGTTTAGTTTTGATTCTGGGGGGTGACGGTAGAGGCTCGTGAAAGTGTTATCAACTCTGCCTTACTCTTTGAACTATCTGACGCAGTCCTTATCTCTTGAAGAAATTTATTTTTGAAGGTTGCCAGCCTTTTCCAGGGGTATAGCATCCTGTTATTTATAGTGGTATGTATATTGAGCCACATAGATGGCCTGTGGCCACGTGGCTAATTAGCACGTGAAGACCCGCTCTTTGGCCGCCATCTGTCAATTTGTTGGGATTTTGTTGCAGCAAATCTGGGTAGTTAAGACTTGGTCAGCCTGCCATATGTCCTATTGTAGAAATCATTTTGAGCCGCATGAGTCTCTCAGTTTTCAACCATATGGGGCCACATGAGACTCATGCGGCTTAAGTCGCAAACTTTCTTAGCCCGCATATAGCTTAAGGATTTAAGACGCATAGATTCTGTATTTTGGCCGCATAAAGCTCATGCGGCTTGGGTCATAGTCGCCCATGGCCGCATAAAGTTCGGAGATGGGGCCGCATATGTCTGAGTCGCATAAGGTTCATGCGGCTTAGGTGACACTCCTTCTGGCCGTATGAAAAGCGTATGAAACCTGCTTTTGGTGACATCTCACGTCTTATCTTTTTGCCAAAGTGTCAGAGCTGTCATTTTTGTCAGTTTTGACAGAACTTGTCAGCTTTATCAGGCAAACTGATCCTCTTCGCCATATATCTTTCTTCTGTAACTGGTTGTCGACGGGCCGCATAAGGCATTGAATCTGTCATGCAGCTTTCCTTTATGCGGACCTGTTTGGCCTAAAGCACATATACGGCAATTTGTGATCCGTATGAACCCCATATTTTCTATGCTTCTACAACTGTCTTGGTGGTGGAGCCACTGTCTTGTGGCAGCAGCAGTTGATGGCGACTTAGGTGTAGTGATGTCTTGGAAAGGGCTCATCGTACGCCAAGGTTGCTTCTCTCTCCTTGTGTTTGTGAATGACCACCTCTCGCAAGTCAAGAGCAGATTGATCTACTTTGTATCCATTTTGTGGGCCCGGGTATCCCGAGCGCCCGGGTACGTAGGTATCATATTTGCTCCCTGATCTAAGGCTAGTAAAAGCACTTGCTCTCGATCGTTGTAGAAAGACTTTTGGGACCATCATATTTGCTCCCTGATCACCGGCTAGTAAAGTACTGGACTCGATCGTTGTAGGGAGACTTTTTGGTCCTGCCCCATCCGTTTGTCGTAGAGGGCTGGACATGGGAGTTTCTGTACAACTTTCCATCATGGGCCCGTGTAACAGTTAACGGTACCCGCTGACGGTCAGCAGATTGGAAAGTTGATTGGACTTATTGAGCCCGTACTGCCCTAGACTTATTCGACTTAGCATCCCAAGGTGCATAGTAGGAAGAGTCTAAGTTGAAAGCTTCGACATTCTCAATGGACCGCATGGGGTCTGGCTCGTAAGGGATTTGCCCCCTGACTTGGTTCAAGCGCAAGAATTGTACCCAAGTGGAAGGGGGACTTTAAGAGTCAGCTCATATCTGGTGCAAACGCACCCGAGTCGATTCTGTACAGTTTACCATCGGTAGCACGCATCTCTGGTTTACTGTTGGCATAGCACGTTTGAAGTGCACGGCCCGTGCCGCCTTGGATTTCTTCATACTAGCCCGTAAAGACGTATAGTACTCAGAACCCAACTCATCCTCGCCATGACAGCGAGTGATTCTTTTTTTTCTTTCTCTATTTTTGGTGCCCTTTTCAAAGGAGGCTAGGGGGCTCTATATGTAGAATAGAGTGAGCCCTTTCTTCTTCTCCTTTCCAATATGGGACTAAAAGCAATATTTTCCATGCTTCTACATAGGATAGAAAAATTATACCTCAAGACTGAAAAAGATAAGGGTATTACTCGTGCATCTCACCCTCCCTCTCCCAGGTAGACTCACCTGGGGAGTGATGCCTCCATGCTACGCAAACCAAGGATATCGTCTGGTTCCTCATCACCTTCTTCCGTCGATCGAGAATCTCTACAGGCTGTTCTAGATGACTAAGAGTTGGCCCCACCTCGATCTCGGAATGATCTAATACATGGCTGGGATCTGCCACATACCATCTCAACTGCGATACGTTAAATACATTGTGTACTCCCTCTAATGCAGGGGACAAGTCCAGTTTGTATGATACGTCACTGACTCTTCCGCTGATAACGAAAGTGTAACTCCACTTTTTCTAAATATAAATTGGGTATATTTTGTGCTTTTATATCCTTATTAGAATTAATTTAAGATTTTAATTTACTTTTTTATCTTAACTAAATATTAATTATCCTTAATGATTTCTAACTATTTTTCTAAAAACCTTTATTAGAGTATATTACAATATTAAGATTGGTTATTTGATTTTTTTAGCATTCCACTTAAATTATTGCTTATTTCAAATAATAACTTATTTACTGATTTTTTCTTAAAGAACCACTTTTATTCCCAAGCCCAGCAACTTGTTCTTAGGCCGCACGGTCAATTGAGCCCATCACTCACTTGAACCATTGGATTTAAATTCAACCCTTCTCAAACGTTCACCACAATTCATTCATTCAAATTTTATTTCCTTCACAACTTTCCCTCTACCTTCACTGTTGTTGAGTTAGAGACGACGGCGACGAAATATAACACCGCGCGCACGGAGGGCGACATGCTTCCAGAGGGTTCCTATTCATCTCCATCCTAGATTTCTAACTAACCAGTTTCTCTCCACCGTACGATCCTAACCGTCTTCGTCGATCACCACTTCCCGCCTAACCACCTCACCGCTGCCCGCCTGACCGTCCAACTGCATGCCTGACCATCCACCGCCTATAAATAAACCCTTGGCATCCTCTCTCTCTACCATACTTTCAAGCGGCGGAGCCCTGTCAATTTCGCTAGTGACCTTCTTCTTCCTCAAGCACCGAGCTCCTGGCCATGGTAGAAGCACTGCGGTGACGAAGATGATGCGAGTCCTTGCTGCTTCGTAGTACTGCGGATCACCTCTCGATCGATTTCCCATAGCTCTGCACCAATCGTTTGATCGGCTGGGTAAGTTTCATAGATCCTTCTTGTATGTGATCTTTCCCTGTGCAAATAGTTTGAGGGCTTTATTATTCGAATTTGTGGACAGTTTTTGCTGGATTGATTCTCTGGATTGTGAATTGAACTTGTCTTATGAGATTCTAATCATCCTTTCAAATTTTGATTCAATTCCGAAACCAATCATGCTCACGATCATTCATTCTTTTGATGCACTGTTCTTCTTTGATGAAATGTTCGTATGGATTTCACGACCAGCTATGGGACTCGTAGGAGTCGTATCGGACTCGTGGAGGGATAATTACATTGCAATTGTCGCCCGGTATAGTTCTACACTCGATTTGATTGATTGCCTACTCTTTAACATTTTGAAAAGTTTGTATTGTACGATAGTATCGGACACTAGTGCGGTTGGTTCAGGTGGATTCATTTCTCTGTTCTACTCTAATGGATTGGTTTAGTAGCAACTAGAGTGGTGTTGTCACAAGATAGAATAGTGTCTCATTATTGGTGGATACAAGGATGATCGGACATGTATCGTGTCTTTAGGATACGACTGTTGGGAGATGTCGGACACAGTGAGCAGTTCACAGTTTAAACGGATATAGCCGTTAGTAGGACATTGGGTTCTTGAGTTCAGTTGTACATTCACTTGTCTTTGAGATTCCATATTATGCAGTAGCTGTTGGTTACTTGGTTCGAATGGCAGAGCAATGGTTGCGCTTTAGCTGCTTAAGAAAGTAGGCCTTATGTCATTGGACCATTAGAAGTTAGTAGAGAATTAATATCCTGTTAGTGACATTAGTAGCTATAATAGTATTGATTACTTTATCAAGGATAAATTAGGGTAGTTACTATTAGTGTGATAAAATATTGGTAAATGTTGGTTATCAGGATTAATAATTTTTAGACAAATAGAACATTTCTAATATTATTTCTCTATTCTAGGTGATCTAGAAGACTTGGACAAAACCCCGAAATCAAGGCAAGTACATGTACTCAGTACTACCATCATTGCATGCATTGTACTCACATTATCTCTTGTTATTATTTTACTATTTTTGCTCGATTGATTGTATTGCTTCTCGTGTCGGGTGGGGGATGTTCTAAGACATGTGATCGACTAATATTAGACAAATATTGCCTAATAGCATATATTGTATGCCTGATGTCCATTTCGTGCGTGATTGATAGCATTGTCGTCAAACATGCCTGATTATTGCGTGACTGATAGCATTATCGTCAGACATGCCTGATTATTGATTGACTAATAGCATATTCTGTATGCCTGATTACAAATTAGTCCCCATATGTTGATAACGTCCAATTGCACATGTACACATAGCTAGTGCATATTTTATACTCATCTTGTTTCCTGTCTTTCAGTTATATTTTGATATACCGTTCCATTGATCTTCATGGTGAGTTTTATTGAGTTACATTATACTTTGCTCCTTTCTTGACTGGATCATTGGTTACAAGTGAGATGGATCTTTAGATTGTCATGGCTGGCATTGGAGCTCACTTGACATTGATATAGCTAGTTTCATATATAGGGATTGATTGAGTGTATTTGATTATATGTTGTTGTTGTATCATTTATCTTTTATCGGCTTTATACCCGGACATTCATGTATAAGTTGTAATAATTGTATAGTGTATTGCTGTGATGGTTAGTATGGATTCCGAGATTAGATGCTGTGATGAGATTACTCTTGTTATTGATGACTAGACGGCTCACTACCGCTGTCAACGACAGTGTAGGCCGGGCATGCATCGGCCCGTACCCGATTATTCGGGAGCGGGATGTGACATGTTTTTGTGGTGGCCCATGCAGGTCTCTATCTAATGGTACTTAGGATTAGAGTGCCAATGGAAGCCTGCGGAAATAGGAAACTCATCACAGCATAGGACCGTTATTATATTGCTTATTTTCTATCTTTTATATATCTTGTTAACACACACTGTACACCTACGAGTCACTGATGGTTCTCCTCCTATAATTCCAGCTAGATGGCCAAAGGAAGGAAGGAACCTCATCCGCGAGGCCGCACTTTGAGTGTAGCCCATTCCGGGAGAGGATCATCTGCCCTAACTATGATAGCTCCAGAGCGCTCCGGTACCCACGTACCACCCATCACGAGAGCTCCTTCACGATATTCCATTAGTTCCATAAGGGGCACCAGATGCATGAGCTAGTCCGTGGGCTATTGGAGGCCCAGAGAGCCGAGACCCAGAGTCTGTTGGATGCTCAGAGGGAGCAGACTACTATATTGTGGGAGGGTATTGAGAGATTAGTTAGCCTATTACTACTACCGCCACCCCCACTTCCCCAGACTACTACTACCGCTCCACCTACGTCTCAGATTCCACCTCCTCCGACTACCAAACCGATACTATCATACGCTCCATATTTATCACATGTTCCACCACCACCCACCCAGGCTCCTGTACAGCCTACTACCACCACTTTTGTTCAGCCTGAGCCTATTTCTTTCATTCCGCCTCTCATCCATACGCATGCTTCTCCTACTTATACTCAGACTACTCCCACCTACCATCAGAGAGAGGGGTCTATCCTAGACTTTAAAAGGATGGTACCTAGAGAGTTCCTTGGGACCGAGGGTATACTCTACGCCGATGAGTGGCTAGAGGATATGAAGAGGGTGATAAGGCTATTTAGGCTTCCGGAGGACCTTAAGGTGGAGGCAGCCGGTGTACATATACATGATTTGGTACGTACCTGGTTTAGGAGCGAGCCTCAGCTCGCAGTACCTGGATTGACTTGGGAGCAGTTTGTGGAAATCATCAAAGAGAAGTTTTTCTTGGCTATGGTGAGAGAGGCTTTAGAGCGCCAGTTTCAGACACGTGAGCAGGGGACTCGTTTGGTTGATGAGTACGCGGCAGAGTTCGGGCAACTTAGTCAGTTTGCAGAGGGTAGAGCCAGAGATCCAGTCGTGGGAGCCACGAGATTCAGGCAGGGTTTGAGCTATAAGCTTCGTTACTTAGTCACGGCTAACGGAGTGACTACTTATGCTGGGATGGTCGTCGTTGCTCAGAGATTGGAGATTGATCTGAGCCTTCGACCCAAGAGATATCGTGACATTAGTGGAGGAGGTAGCAACTCGGGACCACCCAAACGTCCCAATAATCAGCAGACGAAGACCTTTACACCCCAGTCTCCTCAGAGGACTCAGCAGCAGCAACGACCAGTTCAGCAACCTTATGGATTTTGTCAGAAAGTGGGCCATACCTGGCAGGTGTGTAGGAAGAGACTTGGATAGTGCCTTATCTGTGGTACAGTTGATCATCAGGCTAGGGAGTGCACCATTGCTCGTACAGCAGCTGGATCTTCGGGTCTTCCACAACCAGAGGGACGAGTCTACCTTATGTCAGAGGAAGGAGTAGAGGTTATTCCGATTCCGGGCGAGGACTAGAGACGGAAGGCATTCTCGTATAGCTGGAGCAAACCGTGGGTCGCCACTTCCATTATGATTCTTCATAGCATCCAGACTTTCCTTGTTGTTTTATATTCAAGACTTGTTTCTAAAGTCTCTGTATCTTACTATTGTTTCGTAATGGCTGCTTGTTTGATCCTTGTTGTCCCTTAGTACCTAATAAAACTACTTGTTCCCTTTCTATCATGACTTGTACTGTTAAAAATTCACTTGAATCTTCATAAATCCTTAAAAAAATTTGGATAAGGTTGAGAAATATTCGATGATCTACTATGACGTGGCAGATGTGCACTGCTGTCATTGACTTGGATTATGGAAACTGAAAGTTCATTGCAGCCAGCTGCACAATAGCGAGGCATGGACTCTAAGTTGAAGTAATTACAGGTAATCATAGGCTCTCGGATATTATTGAGACTAAGTCCTAAATTCAATATCTCTGATAATATCGGATAAAGTTGATGTAATATTTTGGTAATCTATTATTATCAGGACCATGGAACCGAAGGTTCACTGCAGCCAGATGCATACTGGCGGGGTAGAAACTGTAGGGAAAGTGACTCCAGAAATGTATGATTGTCGGATACTATTGAGACCATTATCCTTTGACTATGTTTCCGTAACTATCACTTTGTATCATCTTAAATCGTGCCAATTTCAAATTTGTATTTAATTTCTCTTAAATCGTGCCTAATCGTGCCATCGAAAATTTCGAGGATGAAATTTTCTAAGGGGGAGAGATTTGTATCTCCACTTTTTTTAAATATAAATTGGGTAAATTTTGTGCTTTTATATCCTTATTAGAATTAATTGAAGATTTTAATTTACTTTTTTATTATCTTAACTAAACATTAATTATCCTTAATGATTTCTATCTATTTTTCTTAAAACCTTTATTAGAGTATATTCCAATATTAAGATTGGTTATTTGATTTTTCTAGCTTTCCACTTAAATTATTGATTATTTTAAATAAGTACTTATTTACTAATTTTTCTTTAAAGAACCACTTTTATTCCCAAGCCCAACAACTTGTTCTTCGGTTGTACGGTCAATTCAGCCCATCACTCACTTGAACAGTTGGATTTAAATTCAACCCTTCTCAAACGTTCACAATAATTCATTCATTCAAATTGTATTTCCTTCATAACTTTCCCTCCACCTTACCTGTTGTTGAGTTAGAGACGGCGACGACGAAATGTAACACCACGCGCGACGGAGGGCGACATGCTTCCAGAGGGTTCCTATTCATCTCCACCCTAGATTTCTAACTAACCAGTTTCTCTCCACCGTATGGTCCTAACCATTTTCTAACCGTCTCCGCCGATCACCACTGCCCGCCTAACCACCTCGCCGCTGCCTGCCTGACCGTCCAACTGCCTGGCTGACCATCCACCGCCTATAAATAAACCCTTGGTGTCCTCTCTCTCCACCATACTTTCAAGCGGCGGAGCCCTGTCAATTTTGCTAGTTACCATCTTCTTCCTCAAGCACCGAGCACCTGGCCATGGTAGAAGCACTGCGGTGACGAAGATGATACGAGTCCTTGCTTCTTCGTAGTAGTGCGGATCACCTCTCGATCGATTTCCCATAGCTCTGCACCAATCATTTGATCGGCTGGGTAAGTTTCATAGATCCTTCTTGTATGTGATCTTTCCCTGTGCGAATAGTTTGAGGGCTTTTTTATTCGAATTTATGGACAATTTTTGTTGGATTGATTCTCTGGATTGTGAATTGAACTTGTCTTATGAGATTCTAATCATCCTTTCAAATTTTGATTCAATTCCGAAACCAATCGTGCTCACGATCATTCATTCTTTTGATGCATTGTTCTTGTTTGATGAAATGTTCGCATGGATTTCACGATCAGCTATGGGACCCGTAGGAGTCGTATCGGACTCGTGGAGGGATAATTATATTGCAATTGTCGCCCAGGTATAGTTCCACACTCGATTTGATTGATTGCTTGCTCTTTAACATTTTAAAAAGTTCATATTGCACGATAGTATCGGACACTGGTGCGGTTGGTTCAGGTGGATTCTTTTCTCTGTTCTACTCTAATGGATTGGTTTAGTAGCAACTAGAGTGGTGTTGTCATACGATAGAATAGTATCTCATTATTGGTGGATACAAGGATGATCAGACATGTATCGTATCTTTAGGACACGACTGTTGCGAGATGTCGGACACAGTGAGCAGTTCACAGTTTAAATGGATATAGCCGTTAGTAGGACATTGGGTTCTTGAGTTCAGTTGCACATTCAATTGTCTTTGAGATTCCATATTATGCAGTAGCTGTTGGTTACTTGGATCGAATGGCAGAGCAATGGTTGCGCTTTAGCTGCTTAAGGAAGTAGGCCTTATGTCATTGGACCATTAGGAGTTAGTAGATAATTAATATCCCGTTAGTGACATTAGTAGCTATAATAGTATTGATTACTTTATCAAGGATAGATTAGGGTAGTCACTATTAGTATGATAAAACATTGGTAAATATTGGTTATTAGGATTAATAATTTTTAGACAAATAAAACATTTCTAAATATTATTTCTCTATTCTAGGTGATCTAGAAGACTTGGACAAAATCCCGAAATCAAGGCAAGTACATGTACTCAGTATTACCATCATTGCATGCATTGCACTCATATTGTCTCTTGTTATTATTTCACTATTATTTCTCGATTGATTGCATTGTTTCTCATGTCAGGTGGGGGACGTTCTAAGACATGTGATTGACTAATATTGGACAAATATTGCCTGATAGCATACACTGTATGCGTGATGTCTATTTCGTGCGTGACTGATAGCATTGTCTTCAAACATGCCTGATTATTGCGTGACTGATAGCATTATCGTCAGAGATGCTTGATTATTGATTGACTGATAGCATATTCTATATGCCTGATTACATATTAGTCCCCACGTGTTGATAACGTCCAATTGTATATGTACACATAGCTAGTGCATATTTTATACTCATCTTGTTTCTTGTATTTCAGTTATATTTTGATATACCATTCCATTGATCTTTATGGTGAGTTTTATTGAGTTACATTGTACTTTGCTCCTTTCCTGACTGGATCGTTGATTACAGGTGAGATGGATCTTTAGATTGTCATGATGGGCATTGGAGCTCACTTGACATTGAGATAGCTAGTTTCTTGCATAGGGATTGATTGAGTGTATTTGATTATATGTTGTTGTTGTATCATTTATCTTTTATCGGTTTTGTACCCGGACATTCATGTATAAGTTGTAATAATTGTATAGTGGATTTCTGTGATGGTTAGTAAAGATTCCGAGATTAGATGCTGTGATAAGATTACTCTTGTTATTGATGACTAGACGGCTCACTACCGCTGTTCAACAACAGTGTAGGCTGGGCATGCTCATACCCGATTATTCGGAAGCGGGGCGTGACAGAAAGGTCCGATGAAATGTGGACTAAGCTTTCTACCTCCACCAAAGCGAATAGTACCATGCGTCGGAGATATCCTCAAGAACATCAGATCTCCAACCTAGCACAAACATGGTCTCAACTTAACTAAAACAATCATATAATTAAACAAAAATCACAAAACAAACAAGATCCTAATCCTAGGACTAAGTTGTACCTCAAACTACAAAGGTCTTCGGTGGCTATCGGCCCAATGCCGTTGTCTGTCCTGCGCCACGCGAAGTCGATCTCTGATGAGCTTCACCTTCTCGGCTGCATCAACAACCATCTCTGGTCCCAATAAAGCTCGCTCTCCAATGTCATCCCAAGACAAGGGTGTACGACATCTAGGCCCGAACAGTGCCTCGAATGGTGACATCCCAATGCTGGCCTGGAAATTATTATTGTATGCAAACTCTACTAAGTGCAGGTGATCCTCCCAGGATCCTCCAAAATCTAGAACACAAGTCCACAGCATGTCCTCGAGTGTCTGAATAGTCCTCCCTGACTGTTCGTCCGTCTGAGGCTGGTATGCAGTACTGAACTTGAGCTGAGTGTCCAAACTAGTCTGCAGACTCCGCCAGAAATGGGAAGTAAAATGACTATCCCGATCCGAGACAATGCTCACCGGAACTCCGTGTATACTGACAATCTGTCGCATATACATCTCTGCTAGCCTCTCAGTAGACGTACCCACTTTAAATGGCAAAAAGTGGGCTGATTCGGTCAACCTGTATACGATTACCCAAATCGCGTCTTTCCCTCCTGATGTATGCGACAATCTAGAAACAAAGTCCATCGTGATATGCTCCCACTTTCACTCCGGAATGGGCAATGGCTGTAACAGTCCTCCTGGCCTCTGCCTCTCTGCCTTAACTTGCTGATAGACTAAACATCTAGCTACGAAGCATGCTACCTCCCACTTTATCCCATACCACCATACATGCTCCTTCAAATTCCTATACATCTTGTTGGCACCTGGATGTATAGAGTACTGAGAACGATGGGCCTCCTGCATAACCTGCTCCCAAAGGTCTCCACTAGGCACATACAGTCTGGAATCGTACCTCAATACGCCATCCTCTGTAAGAATAAACTCATCATCCACCAATCCTGCTCGAACCTACTCTCGAATGCACCGCAGAGTAACATTGTCGAACTGAGTCGACTTGATCCTCTCTATCAAGTTCGAATGAATCTGAAGGCCCCACATCTGCATCTGAACTCCTGGCACAATCACCTTGATCCCCAGGCTCTCCAAATCTGCTAACAAGTGATGATCCATCGTCAAACACATAGCTACTGGATACCTACTCAAGGCATTGGCAATCATGTTGGCCTTTCCTGGATGATACTGCAATGAAATATCGAAGTCCTTCATCAACTCCAACCATCTCCTCTGCCTTATGTTGAGCTCTTTCTGCGTAAACACATACTTCAAGCTTTTGTGGTCTGTGAAGATCTCCACACGCTCTCTGCATAGATAGTGCTTCCACAACTTAAGAACAAATGTAACTGCCGCCAACTCCAAATTATGGGTAGGGTAGTTCTTCTCATACAGACGTAATTGCCTGGATGCATAGGCAATCACCTTCCCATGCTATTGTAAGAAACAACCCAGACCCTTCCCTGAGGCGTCACTGTAGATAGTGAACCCGCCTGATCCTGATGGCAATATCAAAATCGGGGCTGTCGTCAGTCACTTCTTCAACTCATCAAAAGCAACCTGACATTCCTCTGACCAGATAAACTCTACGTCCTTTTGGGTCAGCCTAGTCAATGGCTCTACAATTCGGGAGAAATCCTGAACGAACCTCCTGTAGTAGCCTGCCAAATCCAGAAAGCTCCTGATCTCTGCAACTGAATTCGGTATTGTCCATGCCTCAACTGCTTTGATCTTCTTCGGGTCGACTGAGATCCCATCCCCGGTCACAATATGACCTAGGAAATTAACTCGATCCAAGAAGAACTCACACTTCAAGAGCTTGTCGTAAACCTGCTCCTTCATGAGAGTCTCTAGAACCACTCTCAAATGCGCCTCATGCTCCTCTGGGATCTTCGAATAAACCAAGATATCGTCGATGAACACCACCATAAACTTGTCCAAGTACTGGTGGAACACCTTGTTCATCAAGTTCATGAACACCGCCGGGGTATTAGTTAACCCAAACAGCATCACCATGAACTCAAACTGGCCATACCGTGTCCTGAATGCTGTCTTCGAAACGTTCTCCTTCTTCACCTTCACTTGATGGTAACCTGTCCTCGGATCAATTTTGGAGAATACCTTCCTTTCGCTCAACTGATCAAACAGATCATCGAACCTCGGCAGCGGGTACTTGTTCTTGATCGTAAGGTTATTGAGTGCCCTTCCTATGGTTGGGCAGCCACCTTCTCTACTGCCACCATGTCTAGCTGATGGGAATTATCAATGCCCTATATCATATCTTCCGTCTGGCGCCGCTGAATCTCCATCATCTGCTACATGAAGGCAAAGAACTGCTCCATATCAACTGTCCCCTGAGGTGGTGGTGGTAGCATCCCCTGAACTCCTGGGGTAGTCCTCGGAATCGGTGGAGGAGCACCCCCAAAAGCTGTAGTTGGTCCCACCTGAGCTAGAACAAGAGGTACTGTGGTCCCAAGGTCCTGCTGAGTCGGGCGAGAAATGGAAGACCTCTCAGCGGTATCCCTTAGGCCATAGCGTTACAAGCGTGTCTCCACCATCCTGAAGACAGATCAAACAAAGAATCAATTACTGAGAAAGAAACGATAAAATCAAAGGAGAAAAGTTTGTTTTCAAAAGAAGACAATTATCAGCAAGAATTAGATAAGAGTTTTCCTAATGTGATTGAGTACCTTAACTTATATCCAATATCCTACTGCAGGCTGTAGTGATACTCTAGTTCGAGTACCACTACAAAATTGTACTAGTTGCGACTAGACTTGCATGGGCCACCACTAAAAATGTGTCACGACCCGCACCCAGTGTAAGGGCACGAGAAGTGGGTACATCCAGCCTATGCCGCGGTGTCGACGGTAGAATGTTATCCTAGGTCCAACATCAAACACAATCTAGAGTATGCTCCTAATGGAAAACAACATAATAAGTAATCTCAATCACAAACTAAGATGGAAAAGATGATAAGATAACCTCAACAGAGAGAGAAAGACACAAATATAAATAATAAGTCTCGGTACAAAACTCTATAAATAATATCTCAATACAATCATAAATGTCTCATAAAGCTAGATAATAAGAAAGTCTAGACTATGCTAATGGCAAGTCCTCAGCGACTACTGGATCCTGCTGAGGGTCCTGGTCACCTGTGTCAACTAGGCCTGCCCCATAGTAAGGATCGCATTAATCCTCATCATTTGTAATATTTTTAACAGGTCCAGTCAGGACAGGAACGAATACATATCTCTCACACAGATCATAACATAAAAGGAAATATGAGACAAGCTATAGAATAATATACATGAACTGCTATAAAAAAATAAGACTGTAAAAGAGAACATGATATATGGAAATAGATATATATGATATAATAAGAGAACTGAACTAACTACGTGATATAGAGCACAATCTGGTTATGTAAACTAGCTTAGGTTGTACATGACTTAAATCTAATTTGAAGTTGCACATGATAAAGGTGTAGATCATATAACCAAATAAATACTCCCCCTGCCCTAATCAGTACACAAGGATCTGTCCAAGTTATTTTATTGCACATGAAAGATAGTGTCACATGGAAAGCTAGTCCACATGACAACTGGTTTATACATGAAGGCTCACATGATCATGAGTGTACATAAATATCACATGAGTGTATATGAATAAATAAGAATACAAGTAGTAGACGATGCACATGATAAAATACCTGAGCACAATATACCTGATGTATCCGAGGGGATAACATCACATGAAGAGACCTATATAGTACTAATTTGTGATAACATCGTGACAGCAACAAGTAAACTAGTCTATAACAAGTAAATATGTCCAAGCAAGAATGAAATGGTCAGAGAACATACTCGCCTGGCAATCCAAGCTGCTGATGAGGAAGTGTAACTGAACTAGAGTGATGTAACCCTATTTAAAATAACCACAAGTCACAACATGGTCCACAAAATCATAAGAAAGGTCTACAATGCACTTCTACATGCTTCTAGGTCCTTCTAGGTCAAAGTCAACCCTTGGTCAACTCTGGTCAAACCTGGTCAACTATAGCTCAACTAGTGTGTTTACTAATTTTTAGGTCATACACAATTTTTCAAGTTATTATAAGTTCGTTTGAGTTGATTTGGATCAAGTTTGACCCAAAGTTGACTTTTGTCAACTTGGTCAACTTGCCAGTCAACTCGACTAATTTAGGCTCATTGGACCAATCCTAATCTATCCCAATACTCCCTAGGTTACATCCACAAGCAAATACATACATATAGATATATTCATTCATTCAAGTTATATATATATATATATATATATATATATATATATATATATATATATATATATATATATATATATATATGTGTGTGTGTGTGTGTGTGTGTGTGTGTGTGTGTGTGTGTGTGTGTATATATATATATATATATAACCTTGCTTGTGAAAAGAGGTTTGTGTGGTTGTGTGTCGACAAGGGGCTGTTGTGAGGGTTCAAAACTGAGAACAAAAGCTAATTATTTAACTATGGGACTATACCATAAATATATAAATATATACATATATCTATCATAAAGTAACTATATATAGGCATACCCACAAATACACATATATGTAAAGGAAATTGGTCACTCGAAGGGGGAATGAAACTCGACTCTGAGATTACGTATCTCGACTAACTCACCAATGTATATATTTATATACATATAGCTATATATATGAAATACACACACACACACACACACACACACACACACACACACACACACACACACACACATATATATATATATATATATATATATATATATATAAGGAAAACCCAAATATATACATAAATAGTAGATAAAATAGGGTATAAACCGAACAACCACTCCCCGCAAGTCCAGAACTTAATTAGCCTATTATAAACTCAGAAATTATCACTAAAATCTCAGGAAATCAAGTTATGACAAAAATCAATTCAATATATATATATATATATATATATATATATATATATATATATATATATATATATATATATATATATATATATATTTCGAAACCCGAAATATATATATATATATATATTCGAAACCCGAAATCTCAACTCGAGACCCAAATCGCAAAATATCCAACTAGAACCCGCAAAACTTGGCAAATACTATGGTCTCGGTATGTGGGATATCCTCTGGTAATCAAGGAGTCGAAACTGTGTCCAAATCGTGTCCACAGAGTGAGTATCGGAAAACCCGATACGCATGTCAAATGAATCGGTGCAAGTTCGATTTCTCGCTCGATTCCGAACCGTTTCTCGTCAAACTTCGCGTACACCTGGGCTAACACATCCCCGACCTAATCGCCGAGTTAGCGTGTGGCCAAGTGTCGTGTCTGACACGCACAAAGCCCGTGTCCACGTGCGGCCTGTGCGCGTGTGCACAGAACAGTGCACATCGTCGTGCACGCGGGACAGCGAGTCTAGGGACTCGTGTGTCCCACCACACGTGTCATGGTCGTGTCCTTGGATAGGCTAGGTATAGGGCTACACGTAGGACACATCGAATCGAGTCCACGTGTCTGCACGTGTCGGTACGAGGGCCGTGTCAGCGGCGACTGTGCGCGCGCGCGCGTACGTGTGTCGACCTGTGCGGTTGCGATCTCTCACTCGATACGAATCGAGCCAACACAAAATTTGGGGGACGTGTCCAAAGAAGTTGCCTCCACCTACACGCTAAGTAGCATGCGACCACGTAGCCTGTGCATCGTGCAAACAACATGCGACAGCAGGGCACGCACGCCGCCTGCGCGTGCAGCATGTTTGTGTCCTGTTTGGACACGAACATGAGCCCGATTCGAAGCACAAACTATGGTGTCATGATCCCTACATCTAGGGCTATCCAAATATATAAATAGTTTCGCAAATTATCAAGTTTTAATTCATTGAGTAATTTCATCGAACACCTACGTTGTAGCTCCGATATGTATCTGATACGCACATCGAACGGACACAAAATCGAACAAAACTAATCCTACAGGTCGAGGGTACCTAGATGCATGCTCTAATGAAGAAAAATTAGAACAAACAATAGTAGAACGAGATTTACCTATTGAGATTTGGAATCTCAATAGAAGGGAATCCTCGAGCGCTTTGACGACCAGTTTCTCCTGAGCAAACGTCTCCAACTTGCTAGCAATGCTCCAGCAAGTTCTCCTTCTTCCCACGGTCGCAACGCAATTCGTTTGAGGTAAATAGGATGCCGGATGAGAAAATTAGGATTTTTGGAGAAGAGAGAAACTAGGGTTTGCACTTGTGACGGCTACAAACCAAAGCACAATGATATAAAGGGGGGCTGCTGTGGCCGACCAAGGGGGCTTTATTAGGGTTAGGGTTTGCTCATGGGCCAATTTCACTTCTCAAGTGGCTAAAAATCCCATATCAAAAAGGCTAAAAAGGCTTTATGGAAAATAGCTTTAAAAAATAATTTAATAGCTTCCTAATTTGGACATTGGCCCTAAAATAAAATCTAAAACGCCAAGGATAATTCTAAATGCATGGTTAGTCTTCTACTCATGATTGACTAAGGTTAGACCACTTTCTACAACTCAAAACACCAATCACAGCTACAAAAGCAATCACTCTAATTAATAAATTAATAAAAATTTCAAATAAAAAATAATGACTAAAATACCCTTATAATTGAAAAGTGAGTGTGACAACAATCCCCTTACGAGTATTGCCTATGTATATTCCTAGTAAATATAATTTGTGTATATATATACTCTATGTATATTCATGTATATATATATATATGATTTCAAAATATAAAACTAGTGTATATAAATCCTTATACTTGTATGTGCACATTTTTCATATAAAACTTGTGGATACGCAGCAATACTTGTATATATATGTCCATAAACATATATGAAACTTGTATGTGTAATTCCTTGTATGATGTAACTTAGTGTCATCAAGTACGTATAACGTACACTGTACGTTCTGTGTGGATAGATGTGTAGTCATGGATGTTCATTTAGTATAGTGTGAGCCTTGGTTGTGTAATTGTAGGTCTCTTGGATGGCGTGATCGAGGCAGGAAAGACCGGAGCACTACTTCTGCACTGCGGAGTTGAAGACAAGTATACCTTGCCTTGTATTACTATTTTTACATATACATTATTATGCTCTTGTTAGCGTAGACTAGGTTAGTAGAGTCCGTGAATTGCCTCGGGCGTAGTCGATAATGGCATCGACACTTAGGATTACCTACTTGACCTAGCTCTAGGCAACATACCCTTAGTTGCGGAGTTGTTGTTACAACTCCCTTGACCATGACACGTGTTACGACACAGAACTGAGTGAGATCAGGTCATGGCACATGTTGTCGCTCTCGACTGGCCATCAGTACGCGTGGCTCATGTGATGGCACATATAGGGTAGAGATGGTTCTAGATAGCTGACTCTTCATAGAGGGTAGATGTTTGGGTCATGGATACGACTTATACATCATCCGGTGGGAAAGACAACCAATAGGCGTATGGGATAGACTATTGTATTATTTTAGCCTTAATGATACCCGATTATGGGCATGGATACCCGGTTATGGGCATGGATACCCGGTTATAGGCCATACAATTACTAGGGGATACATCCGGTAGCGGCCACTAGCTGAGCGCTAGGTACAGTCAGGAGGTATACTAGTGTTTGTATGTTTACATCGGCTCGTGATCCGACGTCGGCTCGTGCTCCGATGACATTCCCTTATCTACCCACCCAAACGTTCCGAAGTTGTCTTCATATGCATTCACTTAGGCTAGTTAGCACACCACTTATGTTTATACCAATATTTACTTTATGTCATGTTCCTATTTATATCTTGTTATGTCCCCTGAGGACCTAGTTCCTTTCCAGATCTCGACGAGCAACTATACTCGACGATCTACGATTCCGTAGCTGAGGGAAGAGACTTGGCAGAGGACTACGAGGTGTACCCTGAGGAGTTCCCTTGATCTAAGGTATGCTGCTACTTTGGTTGAGAGTTTCGTTATCTAGTTAGTTGTTGCTCTTAAATAGTTATCTTCTATTTTCTGTATTTCTATTTTGATGTATTGTGAGATTATTTCCACCAGACTTGTATTTTCATTCAGTTGTATTTGGATATCAGACTACTCTGTATTTATTTTAGTACTTTCCTTTATGTTATTAGATGATTGCCTGTTGTTTGGTTAGTTACTTTTATAGTGTAGTACACCTAAGTGAGTCCATTAAATTGGGCAGCTCACTCTAGATCGTATCAGCTCGCCAGGTTATGTCCAATTTCCATATTTTTTGGTGTAGGGCATGACAAATAGGCATGTGCAAAGCCAAGGCCAAACTCCCACTTAGTGGCTCAATTAGGGGAGTCCAAAATCTCATGCCCCTCTCATACATATGTGTTATTTCATACTCATTCACTCACCACTGATACGCTGAACTAAATAGGAAACTCTCTAACTAAGACACTAACACAATGCTCACTAACTGACACGAGGGTTGTGACACACTGACACTAGTTCAGTCCTTCACATTACTGACACTTCACTAACAGTCCTATCTTCAGTGATTACGCTTAACAGATACTTCACTGTCACATGTAGACACTCACATACACTCTCTAACACCTTCATACATTCTCTCTTTCTCATCACTGTCATTAGGATGGACACTTAGACATACTACATTGATTCATTAGACACCATACTACAAGCTATCAACTCTAACACACTACTGTCCCAAATGACAGTTAGCTCACAACACTTCACATAGGGTAATGGCCATTACAATGACACTCAAGTCACTGGTACACTACTCATACCTTCACACATGCAATATGTGTCACGTGACACCCTAGGATACTCATATTCACTCCCCCAGGAAAACACAAACAATCACTCAGATTCAGTCCCTCACTTGACTAATACAACCCCCTTTACTTGTATTTCACTCCCTCATGAAACTAATGGCCAACTCCACATAGCAATTGGGTCTACGACAAGGCCAAAACTGCCTGTAGTAGTAGAAAATTCCAAAACCTGGTCCCTACCCAATCTGTAAGTGCCTCATGCACTACTGTTGTGCTTTCCTGCTCAAACACCCTCTCTAATCACTAACCTATTATACTGCCTTATCTCACACTAACCTGCGTATAGCCACATATGCCACCATACCCTGGCCACACATCCGTACTAGCCAAACACGGCCTAAACAGAACTATGTACAAGCCAACTCTTGGCTTGCAAGGCCAAGCCAACAAGACCCCACTCTTATACCTGCAGCAAGAATCTCCGGTAAGGATCTTCCACTCTTTCATGTGTGTTACACAGGCGAGCATACAGGCCCTAGGCCCTGTTGCCAGTACAAAACTCCTGTATACTGAATAGTACAGAGGCTAAATGCCACCTGCATAACAAATTGTGGCCATTTGGCTCTGTCCAACTTGTCTTCATCCCACCTTGCACATAGGTCATTCTCTTGCTCACTCATGCTCACCCAAGATAGTACACCACACTATCTCATAGGGATAGTGACTCACAACACTTATCCATACCACTTCATGACACTAAAGATAACAAAACCTACATGTATATGAGCTTCTCATTACCTGTCACTTCGGGACACTTTTAAACTCTAATACGGGACTATTTTTTGACAGTCCCCTCCCCTTTAAACTGTCACACACTCCCAACATGTAAGTGTGACAAAATTAACAGTAAGAGCCACACTCTAACCATCTCACTCTTCAATACAAAACCACTTGACACTCTTAATTAACACATACTATCACTCACAACTGTCACAATGACAGTGCTCACTCAAACTCAAAATAGTAACTCCATGACGCACAAAAATAGTGCAATATATGCCTATATGCAAGATACGTACATATATATACCTATAGATATACATCTAATACTTAGAGATCAATATATGACTATCAAATGAACAAACTAAACTATTCATATGCCTAAAATTGAATAACAAGGCTAAAATGATCAATTTGTCATTTTGACATATACTTGGGGTCCTCTCTTCGAATTTTTCTAAAGATGACACAAAAATTCCAAATAAAAGCTACCAAAATAAAGGTTGGAGCCTTTCTCTTCTCCCTATGGGTACCCCTAGTGCATGTGGGTGTTCCTACTAGTGTTATGCATGAAAATTGAGCTCAAACTATGAAAAATAACGAGAGTTTACCTATTGGGAGATGGATTCCCAATGGGACTCTCTAGGAATGCTTCTAGTGTCAAGTTTGACACAATCTCTCAAGCTTTGGACTCCTCCTCACGAGCTCCTTGACCTTCTAGCTCCAAGTCTTGTAAGATGACGATTAGGGAAGGTTTGAGAGATTTTGAAGGAGTTTTGATGGTGGAAAATGTACGAAATGGAAGAGGTATGTAGAGAGCTCTTCTAGGGTTTCTTGGAGGCTCTAATAAATAAAGAGGAATGAGGAGAAACCCCATATATGACTAGCCATGAAGGGTGCCCTAAAATATACTTTAGAATGTCCAAAACACCCCTCAAGTTGTCATGAACACTTAGGTTTAAATAAGGGGTTGTTCTAGTCTAAGTTTTGTTTTAATTCCATTCCTAATCTTGACTCCACATGGCTTAAATGTGGCTAGTTGTGTTCATCCTAGAAAATAAGTCCAAGTAGTCAAGTCTAGTCCAATTAGGTCTACAAGTCAAAGGTCCAATAAATAGGTTAGTCAACTAATAAATGCTACAATCATATTTAGTTAATAAAAAAAATACCTACTATATATAATAATGTAAAATAACAAAAATACCCCTATTCCAAAAATATGGTAGTGACAATCTTACCCCCTAGAAAATTTTGTCCTCGAAATTTAAGTTGGTTGCACTCTTCTCTAATTCAAGCCCCCAACAATCATGATCCAAGAAAGTCCTATCTAAAATATAAAATTCATTTGAAAGAAAACAAACATACATGGTTATGGTCTTATTAGTCATGATATTACATTCCCTATCATGGGTTCTAGCATAAAAATTATCTCTGAAACTATAAGGTACTAAGAAAACAACAGATCATGGAGCGAGAAAGGAAGGAAAGAATAGAACAAGAAAACATGATAACATATCACCTGTAACATCGACCTCCTCGACTGTCAACGCAAAAGCCCTACTCTGCTGGGGGTATCTCCCTTTGCTGGTACAGGGCATGACATTGTGCGACAAGTGGCCTAACTCTATCTCCCTGTACTTGATTTGGAAACTGGCCAGGACGATGAAGGGTTAAGAGACAATCCCTTACTAGATGCTCCATTGATCCACAATGCAAGCATACTCCTAGCCTCTTCCTATATACCTACCTCCCAAGTATGGCCTGACCTGCGATAGTAGGTACAGGTAGGAGATGGCTGAACTGTCTCTGAGGCTGCTCATGCTTCTGATGTACTGGGCTTGTATCGGTGCATGAAACTGTTAAACCTGAGCTCTAGCAGGATCCTGGAACCGCTGTTGTGGTGGCTAGAATGATTGATGCAGAAACTGGGGATGCTTTGTCAGTCCTGTAGTACATCCAGCACCACCCATGGCGTCACTGCTTCTCTTGGGCATGAGACCCAAGTCCTCCTCAGCAATCTGAGCATCCATTAGAATGTTATCGAAGTTAGCCGTACGAGCCCAGAAGGACGCAATCTAACCTTGCTATTTAGGCCCCTCCTGAACTTCTTGGCCCGATCCCCTGGTTCCTAAACCATGCTCTTTGTGAACTGGTTCAAATGGGAAAACTCAGCAGCATACTCATCTACTAACAGTCTTCCCTGGGGCAATCCATGAAACTGGCCCTACAAGGTACTCAAAGCTACGTCAGGGAAGTACTTCTTCTTGAAAAGCTCCTTGAAGGCCTCCCAAGTCAACCCTATCACTGCAAGCCTAGGAACTGTACGATACCACGTGAGGGAGATATCAAACAGCTGGCTGGCGGTCGTCTCCACCTGTAATCTCTCTGGAATCTTTGCCAGACACAAGATCCGTTCAATATCCTCCAGCCAATCATCGACATAGAGGATGCCCTCTGTCCCTTTGAACTCTGAAAGGACATCTTCTTGAAGCCTTTGATCGTACCAGGCCTTGCTTATTGCTGCCGTGGCTAGGCGGAAGCGCCCTGAGGCAAAGCAATAACCACCTTCTTTTCTACAGAAAGTACCAACTGGTGGGCATTATCGATGCTCTGGCGCAACACATCAGCCTGTCATTGTTGCCTCTCGGCTTGAGCCCTCTGCGCCTCCGTCGTCTACTAGAATAGCATAAACATCTGCGCCATGTCAGACGATTGTGAAGGTGGTGGAGAAAGCGACTCCGGCTGTAAGAGAACAACCCTCTGGATTGGTGTAGGAACACCTCCAGGAGCTGTTGACACTCCCTCATAGACGGGGGAAATAGTATGAGAAACACATGGAGCTGTAGCACCCATAGCTGGAGGAGGAGGTTGTGGAGTAGTAGACCTCTCCATCGTTGCGACGGTTCTAGAGCGTTGCGATCTGGTCTTCGGCATCCTGAAGACAAATTAAGAAAGAAATTAATATGGCACATGATGAGATATTATCAAGGAAGGACAATCAAATTTGGAGAATAATTACAAGGAAGGATTGAAATGATAATAAAAGATTGGAAGTTTCCCAATTGTGATTGAGTATCTCTTAATATAGCCTATAACATATATCCTAATAGAAGGCTCGTAGTAGCACTCTAAGTCGAGCACCACTATAAAATCGCACTAATTACGACCTCGATCTGCATGGGCCACCACAAAAACGTGTCATGAACCGCACCCGAAAATCGGGCATGAGTCATGGGTACGTCCAGCTTACGCCACAGTATCGACAGTAGAACGATATAGGTCGTCTATAATATCTAACTTCTAATAATATGAGATATAAACCTGTCATCTCCGCACGGAGGAATAATATGACGTACGAAATATATAACTCAATCACATATATCTAGAGGGAGATAATAGCATGAAAATATATCAAATAGAAATGATGAAATAGAGTAGTAGCATATGTCAAGTACAACCAGTCTAAAAGTCTATACCTCAATAATACATATCCTGAATAAAATATAACATCTCAATCTATTAAACAGGAGACAAAGTCTAGTAAACCTAGCTACAAGCTAAAGTACTACTGGAGGTACATCTTCAGCGAGCATCGGCTCCAAAGGAAATCTCCTGGGCATGGTCGTCAGTCCTCTAAATACTCTAAAAAATATTATCCAGTCAGAATTGGAACGAAGTACAACCTAATAGCAGTTCCAATTAATTGAGAAAAACTATAAAGTAGTGATAAAGAAGATGCTACATACGATGAGGAGAACATATCTGATATAATAAAGTAATATAAAGAGACATGTGATATAATTAATAAAATATAATCTGTACGAGCAAGTAATGGAAGAGCTAGTGAACTGAGTATGAAACTATAATAGACAATGTGTTTTTGAAATACCAATAAGATATGCGAATGGTTTAGGAGATTCAATGATTTACACGAAGGAAGGCTAGCTCAACCATACGTGAAGTGCATGATTAGCTAGTAGCCGATGATTTATACTACTTGTAGATAGTTCTTGTTCACATACCTAACTAGTATTTCTCCCACCCCGACTAATACGTTGGATTCAACAATGACACGTTACTAGCCAATTATCCAGTGTTATCCAATACTCTAGTGTTATCCAATAATATCCAATATTATCCAATACCAACGAGAACAGTATCCAATACCATTTCGATGAGTTAAGGTAACATCTCATGACTGAAGATCCAATAACAATGCCAATCCGAGTACCATCATATCAAGAATTATAAGTAATATTTTTAAATACTTGAATTATAGTAGTAATCAAATAATAGAAACTATCAAAGAATGTACTCGCTTGCGGTTTTGAACAGAAAACATAAATTGAGGCCCAAAATGGAGTCACAACGACCTATATATTAGATACATATGTTAATTGGTGTTTAAAAGAGTTAAACATGGATATTAGTGTGCGATATGCAATCCAAGTTAAATCTAGGTCAAACTAGGCTTCCAGAGTCAAACTAGGTCAGTTTGACTCAAAGGTTGACCTTTAGGTCAAACTGGTCAACCTTGGTCAATTCAAGTCAAAACTAGGTTAAGTTAACACATTCCAAGTTATTACCAACCTATCCACTATATAGGTAAACCCTCATTACTTATATAGGGTAATCTCTATAACTTCTATTTCCTAACTAAGGGGAACACCCCATTACCTATTTATTTTATCCTATATATATTACCTATATACAATATTTTACCCTGTACCCTATTCATGAGTTACTTTAACTTAGATAGGTAATCTTCATTACATTAACCTAGGTTGCTGCTTCTAGTTTAACCCAAATAGTAGTCAATATAGGTAAAAAAAACCATTTCCTATTCTAGGTATATACAACCTATAAGCTATTACCTATTCCAGTGCTATCTTTATTTAGGTTTAGTGTCATGCCATGACACCACTACTTTACACTGAATACATCCCATCTCCAAATCTATTAGGCCAAAAACCAATAGCCCTCAAGAGCACTCATACAAACATGAAACCAGTGGCCAACATAGGCTAGGCAAGCCCAAGCCATGGCCACCATGCCTACAGCAGTAGCCAAGGGCCAACCCCCCAAACTTGCGTATCAAGCACAGTCAACTACTGACTGATACATACTAATACTATTGATACTCACTATAATGGCACTAGAGACATACTAACTCTTACTGATTTCACTCACTGGGACACTTTAAATACTGACACCAACGCTAATACACTGATTTCAACTCTCACTCTCTAAAAACCTACTCATAAATACTCACATATCAGTCCTTTACTGACTGATACTTCTATTCCTCACTGACATACTGAACACTGGCTCATAGGCCTGTGGTCGAATGGCTTAACTACCACTGAATGCTGCCCAAGGTAGGCAAACCCTGTCTTGTACTATTTAGAGCCTGGAAAGAGCTCCCTACATCCTGCAGGTGGCTCTTGCCTACCTGAAATAGGCACAAGCCAGACCATCACTACTGTAGGGCTAATAGGCCCGTACAAAGCCAAGGCCAAACTTCTACTTAGTGGCTCAATCAGGGAAGTCCAAAGTCCCCTACCCCTCTCATACATGTGTGTTAGTTCACACTCATTCACTCACCACTGATACGCTGAACTGAATAGGACACTCTCTAAGTGTAACCCCTTTTTCCGATATTTTGAAAATATTTTTATTTTTTAAATAAAATAGAAATTTTTGGAATTTTATAAATATTTTAATTAAATAGTTATTACGATAGATGACCTTAGTCATGGTTGAGATTTAGAGTACAAGACGACTAGAAATCATGGCACGGATAGTGTAGGTTTGTGCCTTGACTAGTGCTTTAGTTATAGTAGGGAAGACCGACCATAGGTGTGTTCTAACTAGGAAAACCAGGCTAAGTTGTGACATGACCTACCCCTATAAATAAATAATTATTTATTATTACGATTATTGACTGTTAGGAAACTCGGTTGTACCAAACTAGTCCGGACTAGACCCAAACTAGGCCCAAACCCATGTAGACATGTAGTACGTCCAAAAATGTCCCTAAAGATAGTTATGGGTGTAATTTAATTAGTGTGTTTACTTTATTGGATAAATAAGTAATTTTATACAAATGAGTGTTATATATATAATATATATGTATTGGTATAAAATTGATAATTTGTTTTCGAGTATATGATAACATTTATTATATCATTTTCTTAGAAAATGTCATTTTAGATTTTTGGAAATTTGTAGGCTATATATAAACTTACATGTGTATATGTGTATACATAGTACATAGTATTAAGTTATATATATATATATATATATATATATATATATATATATATATATATATATATATATATATATATATATATGAAAAAAAAAAAATATATATATATATATGAATAGAGTTCTATTTATATAAATATTGGTGAATGGATTAATATGGACAGTACAACCATTGTCTATAGACAATTCCTTCATATTTTTTTCTTTTATAAAATTCCCATTATTTATCTTAAATGGTGTGTGAGCATATGTATATATATGTAGGCTAGTATATATATATATATATATATATATATATATATATATATATATATATATATAAAGAAAAAGGAAAAAAAAAAATATATATATATATATATAAAGAAAAAGGAAAAAAGGAAAAAAGAAACAAAGAGGGAACCCAGCCCAGCCCAAATCCCTGACCCTAACTTATACAGCCCAGCCAAGTCAACCCCCCTTCAACTTACAAACCACAAAACAGTAACCCCAATCTCGACTGAACAAAAAACCCAAAAACCTGACCCTCATATATATTATATCGACAGTAGCAAAGGCGATGGCAGAGCCAACTTTGCTGACCAGTTTCTCCTCCCTCATTAAGTCTCTTTACGAAACACTTGATCTGATATGTTCACAACCTATACACCTTCTAGTCTGTTCAAGTAGATTTTCATCAATCGCGTTAGATCGTTCAAAAACTTCCCCCGAAGATACCGAGAAGACTGTTCTAACATAACATAACTTAGCATCCAAACACCCAATTTGGAAGGCTTATAACTGTCAAGATTTAGGATAATTTGGAAATTGACTTAAATATAGTTTTAGCCCATATAACCGAGAATAAAACCCATCGGGTAGATCTTGTTTTCGACTAGTATGTACGAAGTTATTTTATATCAAAATCCAGAAAAAAACTGTTCTTGAAAACTGATAAATTTAGGAAAAGTCACCAATACGGAGTCTGTCCCATCAAACCGGGTGACGTGGACGCAACCCTTAAGCATCAAAAGGTGCGTACGGATGTTGTCGATGTGTAGGAATCGATGGAACTCAATTTTGTTGTGCATATGCGATGAAATCGATGCGTATCCGTCTAAAAACCCCGTATCAGCCCTTTTACAAACTAGCCAATTACTTCATGCACATTCGTCATCTCGAGACAAAACGTGTGCCAACAGGACCATGTCATTTTTTTGGTCCTGTATGCCAAGTTCGGTCCGATTCTGAGAAGGTCGATCGAAACGTTATTTTGGCGGGCCCGTGACCCGATCCAACGGGCAAATTTGTGCACGATCTACCGAAATCCAAATTTGGATGTATAGTTGGGTGTGTATTGAAAAAATGGACCCCTAGACATGTAGTATGACGACTTTAGAGACCGTAGATCTTGGCACGCTTTTTGGTGTAAAGCTGGTCCAACAACGGACATTGTTTTGATCCAAAATTATCGTCTTGCTCCTGTGTCCAGAATTGGACTTATGGGTAGACTATTCTAGCTAATTTGACTATTCTGAACATGTTGGTAATATCTGTTTCAGCATCCAAAAGCGTTTGCAGGAGTTTAGATTTTGTGACGCTTTGATTTGACGAGTTGTTTGCGGGACATGTTGCTACCACCAGGCAAGTATACATTGCCTTCCTCTACAGCTTTATTTATATGCTTATTCCTCTCATTATCTAGTTTTCCTAGTTGGTTATTGACATATGTTTTGCTCATATCATGCATACTAGTTGATATATATATATATATATATATATATAGTCATTGCTCATAGTTAGCCTTGTAGTTCATATTGGACCTGTTCTCACATGTACCTTGACTGAGTCGTATCTTGTCGTCATATGTACCTTGACTGAGTCATATTGTGTCATCACATGTTCCTTGACTGAGTCGTATTGTGTCTTAGAATGAGTGCGTTGTAACTGAATTGCTATTTCATGTTTTTGTTTTTTCAACCTGCGAGTCCACACTCGGGGCGAGGGTTGACTGTTGCACCTGCGAGTCCACATTTGGGGCGAGGGTGATTGTCTTGAACTAACCTACGATTCCACACTCGATGCGAGAGTTAGTGATTTGTTTGCACCTACGAGTCCACATTTGGGGCGAGGGTGATTGTCTTGAACTAACCCACGAGTCCAAACTCGGGGCGAGGTTTAGTGATTTGTGCAAACCTGCGAGTCCACACTCGGGACGAGGGTTTGTTATCCGTTGATCTCTTGTCATGTGTTCATGTTTCCTCTCCAGCAGTTTATTTATGCGTAGTTGTTCTCGTATTCGTGTTCATGGCCACTTGTCAGTTGTCTGTCTCTTTACTGCTTATTTCTTATGCATGATAAACTGTTAGATAGGTATGTTTTGTGTATCTTGCTAGTCCCCTGAGGACCTGATGATATCTTTAGGTAGCTGATTGCACGGAGTTAGTTAGCTGATCATGATGCTAGTTGATTACGTCTGCAGGGCTCAGGTATTTGCTAGTGATATTACTTTATTATCCTCCCGTGCTTTATATTTCTTATCATGATATATTTTGCTTGTTAGCCAACTTTTATAGACTCATGTTATTTTATTGGAGTCTAATCGGACATATATGCTAGTAGGCTGTAGATCGTGAACCATAATTGTTTATTCTTGTTTTATATGATTCTTGTGGATTGAGATATAGTTTTTCCTTGCCATGTTTAGGTATATTACCATAGTCTAGACAGTGTATACATATTCAAGTTAGGCCGGATTCAGCTTGATACGTAGTTGGCTTGTGTACGCACTTGTATCCTGAAAAGCGGGTGTGGGTTGTGACACTAACTAAGACACTGACACAATTCTTACTGACTGACACAAGGGTTGTGACACACTTATACTAGTTTAATCCTTCACATTACTGACACTTCACTAACAGTCCTCACTTCACTGACTACTCTTAACTGATACTTTACTCTCACATGTAGACACTCACACATACTCTTTAATACTTTCACACATTCTCTTATTCTCATCACTGTCATTAGGATGGACACTTAGACACACAATATTGATTCATTAGACACCACACCAGAAGCTATCAACTCTAACACACTATTGTCCCAAATGACTGTTAGCTTACAACACTTCACATAGGCTAATGGCCATTATAATTAATGACACTTAAGTCACTGGTACACTACTCATACCTTCACACATACAACATTTCTCACAATATACCCTAGTATACTAACATTCACTCTCCTAGGAAAACACAAACAATCACTCAGATTCAGTGCTTCACTGGACTGATACAACCCCCTTTACTTGTATTTTACTCCCTCATGACACTATTGGCCAACTCCATATAGCTGTTAGGTCTAAGCAAAGGCCAAAACTTCATGTAGCTATAGCCAATGCCAAAACCTGGTCCCTGCCCAACCTACTTGTGCATCATGTACTGCAGCTGTGCTTCCCTGCTCAAACCCCCTCTCTAATCACTAACATATTACACTGCCTTACCCTCACACTAACATACCTATAGCTACACATGCCACAATACTCTGGCCACACACCCACACTGGCCAAACATGGCCTGAACAGAGCTATGCACAAGCCAACTCTTGGCTTGCAAGGCCAAGCCAACAAGACCCCACTCCTATACCTGCAGCAAGAAGCTCCGTAAGGAGCTTCCCTTCTTGGTTGTCTGTCACACAGGAAAGCATACAGGCCCTAGGCCCTGTGCCAGTACAAAACTTCTGTCTACTTAATTATGCAGTGGATAAATGCTACCTGTACAACAAACAGTGGCCAGTTGACCCTGTCCAACATATCTTCATCCCACTCTGCACATAGGTCATTCTCTTGTACACTCATGCTCACCCAAGACAGTACACCACACTGTCTCATAGGGACAGTACCCTCACGACACTAATCCATACCACTTCTGACACTTAAGATACTAACACCTATATGTACATGAGCTTCTCATTACTTATCATTTAGGGACACATTCAAACTCTAAAAAAGGACTATTTTTTGACAGTCCCCTCCCCTTTAAAATGTCACACACTCCCAACATGTGAGTGTGACACACTTAACAGTATGCTACCCTCTAACCATCTCACTCTCAAATACAAAACCACTTGACACTCTTAATTAACACACACTATCACTCACAACTTTCACAATGATAGTCCTCACTCCAACTCAAAACAGTAACTTCATGACACACAAAAAGTACAATATATGCCTCTATGCAAGATACATATATATACATAGATATTATATATACATCTAATACTTAGAGATCAATATATAACTATCAAATGAACAAACTAAACTATTCATATGCCTAAAACTGAACAACAAGGCTAAAATGATCAATTTGTCATTTTGACAAAACACTTGGTGTGTTCTTCTCGGATTTCTCCAAAGATGATATAAAAACTCCAAATAAAATCTACCAAAATAAGGTTAGAGCCTTGCTCTTCTCCCATGGGTACCTTAGTCCATGTGGGTATTCCTACTAGTGTCATGCATGAAACTAGAGGTCAAACTATGAAAAATACAAAGAGTTTACCTATTGGAGATGGATTCCCAATAAGACTATCTAGGAATGCTTCTAGTGTCAAGTTTGTCACAATCTCTCAAGCTTTGGACTCCTCCTCATGAGCTCCTTAGCCTTTTAGATCCAATTCTTGTAGGATGAAGATTAGGGAAGGTTTTGAGGGATTTTGGAGGAGTTTTGATGGTAGAAAATGTAGGAAATGGAAGAGGCTTGTAGAGAGCTCTTCTAGGGTTTCTTGGAGGCTTTAAATGAAAGGAATAAGGATAAACCTCCTTTATGACCAGCCATGAAGGGTGCCCTAAAAGGACTTTGGAATGTCTAACACCCCATAAGTTGTCATGAACACTTAGGTTTAAATAAGGGGTTGTTCTAGTCTAAGTGTTGTGTTAATTCCATTTATAATCTTGACTCCACATGACTTAAATGTGGCTAGTTGTGTTCATCCTAGAAAATAGGTCCAAGTAGTCATGTCTAGTCCAATAAGGTCCATAAGTCAAAGGTCCAATAAATAGGTTAGTCAACTAATAAAAGCTACAATCATATTTAGTTAATAAGAAAAAATACCCACTATATAAATATAAAATGATAAAAATACCCCTATTTCGAAAATATGGTAGTGACAGACTACTTGTCTACTAAAGTTTCCCTCACAACTATCATACACTTGTCATAAATATATTTATCAAGATTAAATCAGGAATCACGACCAAGACACGAATGTGATTCAAGCATCATGCTCACTCTATGTATAAGGGACATATCACAGTCAAGTAGCATAAACTATGTAAGAGAACATGTATGATAACAATTAACAGTAAATAATGTAGTATAATTTACTTACTCTGGGTTTAGTGAAGAGTAGATGTGTTGGGCACATTGTATCGAAAGGACAAAAATACTTAATATCCTATAAATCTGCAATCCAATATTCTTATAGGTCTATAATGATAAAAGAAGTGAGAATATCCCATTCGATAGTCCATAATAGGTCATATGTGAAATATCGCCACATAAGGTGAAAAACTCCGCAAGATGGCCCAAAGAAAATAAAAAGTAAACAGTTTTGAAATGACTTCAAAAAAAAAGGAAATTATATATCACAATAGGCTAGAAAGACGAAAAAGCTTGTTCGTGCTCTCAGATTGGAGTCTTATGGTCAGATTGTATAATTACTAGTCGATTCTAGAGTTTTAGTTGTCACCACCACATTTCCAAGTAAGGTCATTTTTGACCAATTTACAATTTTCTATTAGTGTGCCATTAGCATGCCATTTATTTTAATCAATTAACTAAGAATTTAGTAGTCGGACTAAACTTTTAGTCATGACATGATTAGGCTCATAGAATTACTTTAAATCCCAAGAGCTCATCGAAGTCCAACTTATATATTTACCACTAGAGCCTTTATTAGCCATTTGGAATGAAGTTTAATTAGAGGCTAATTAAGCATGTTTTGCCCCAAGCCCAACCTCAAGGTCCGGCCGCATAAACCATCTTCCTCTTATTCTCTATACTTCTTCTCCTCCAAGCTCCTCTCAAAATTTTCTATTGGAGCACCAACTCTCAAATTCTCTTTCCTCTCTAATTCCTCTCCATTCTCAATCCCTTCATGGAGGTTCTTGGCATGGAGACTCTAGCAGAGTCTATAAGGTGGTAGCCCGGAGAAGGATCGTGGCAAAGGGCATCTTATCTGACACCGTAGTTTCACGTTGGTAATCTCTTTTCAATTGGTAACGGCTCTTTCCCTTGAATTTCTTTATGTTAATTAATAAGAAATTCCCATAGGAACCTCAAATTTTTATCTCTCTATTTTGTTTAGATTCAGGGAGTAGAGGACCCAATTTACTAGATCAAGTGGTTAGAATGTGAGATCGAGCTTAGGGACACACATCGTATCCACCAAGTATTTGATACACGGCCAGAGTCCAATTCTAGAACGAATTGATCTCTATGTCCAAATTAGGAAATGTGGCATCGTATCATAACAATTTATTATACGCACAATCAATTTAGGTTCAAATGGGTATTTGGGTGATACGTGCCATCGACATGTGTTATTAGGTACATTAATTATTTCTAATAGCCTAATTTGGGTCTTGGCTTGATATTGGTGATTTTGGGAGTGCGTGTCATAATTTGAGGCATGGTTCCATGGGGTATTTCATAGGGGAATTATAGCTCTAGCCATACTATGAGATTTGTGTATGTGTAAGTAATATATTATGCGTGAGGAATATGCATATGTTCATATATGAGTAGGGGATATACATATATATGCTATAGGTATATGTTAGGCCTAGGTGTCTAAATGAATATGTGTATCTAGGTGAAATATGTAGGTGAATTAGTATGTCTTAGAGGGGGAAACGATCGTTCATATATATGTATGAGTGTGTGTATCCAAAATGTTACTACAGGTATCATAAATTGGCTATAATCCTTGTGAAAGGACTATTTGGTGATACTTGTTGCTCAGTTATAGCTATTAATATGGGTTTGTAGCGGCAACATTTGGACTGCATCTAGCAGTTGCAGTTTAGGGAGCCATTGCAGAGGGCTACATGCAGTATAGAAGTAGCACTTGCTGCAGGGAATGAGATTTTTGCAGAAATGCATAGGCTGTTGGTAGGCTAACATCTGGGTTAGGCAGATATCAGGTCTGCAGAGGCTTTGTATAGGAGTAGGCAGTTTAGTCTACATCTTTGGGATATGTTTGAGTGCGTGAGAAAGGGAGAGTAGGCTACATGTATTAGAAAATTTAGGAGTTGTAGTGTGTATGTTGTGATTAATGCGTGTGTGTTCCTACATATAGAAACCGTAGGTAATTAGGATTTATAAATTGTAGAATATTCCAGCAAAGTATCAAATGTATGTCTTGTACAAGAGGATATAGTAGTTTCAGTGCAGTTAGGTGTGTATTTAGTTTTAAAGAGAAGGGTCTGTAGTACAGATTGTAGGGATAGGTTAGTGGCAGATTACAAATTTTAGAGTTGTCGGGGTGTAACAGGTATGCTTGGAGTGTGTAGGCAACTAATGACTAGGTATCAGTGTGTGTGTGTATGTGTGTGTGTGTGTGTGTGTGTGTGTGTGGTGTGTGTGTGCTTGAATGTGTTCAGTATAGGCTGAGTGTAGATGTGTAGAATAAAAATGCAGATAAATAGGCATATGTGTGGACAAAGGGGTTAGTCAGCTATGTTAGTGTCAAGGGGATCAGGGAGTAGCAGGCTGCTACAAGAAGGGGAAATAAGCAGACTACATGAGTGTAGCTAGTAATATGCAGGAGTGTAGCAGCAGTCTAGTGCTACAGTGTATCAAAGTAGCGCTCGCTGCAGGAGTTGGTGTAGACAGGGGATGGTTGTATCTTAGGTAAGTCAAGTATGTAATTTGGACAGAACATAGTCTAATAAATGTGGCATGTGTATATGAGTCCGCTTATGTATATATTATATATATATATATATATATATAGTGGTGTGTGTGTGTGTGCCTAAGTGAACTAGAGAAGTGGTGTGTTAGGTAAGTGTATAACAGTTAGAAAAAATAGCAGTATAGCAGGCAGGTTTGGGGGAGGAACTGTGAGTTTGTGTAGGGGAAAGCTTAGGAATAGCAGCGAAGGAAAATTATGATAGGAGTGTAGTGTATCATGTTATAGCATGGTACAATAGAAATGGTATCATGACGTATGTGGATCTGTTTAAATATGTATGGGGCTAGGTAATGGATAAATCCTATGTAGCTGATAGCTGTAAGTGCATTAGTAGTTAAGGTACTTTAGTAAACAAAATAGTATATATACACATGTACTATATGAGCAAGGATATGTTGAATACTAGTACCTTGATGTGGATATTTGGCATATAGATATTGGTACAGTAATGCATAAAATAGTAATAGGCATGAGTAGGTAAAGGGGAATAGGTAATGCATATGGTAAAGGGTAGTCATGAGGAAGGGAGTGTGTTAAACGTGCATGGTGTACCACGATTGAGTAAGGACATAGGTATGGCATAATGGATATATGTTTTGAATACATATAAATATAGATAAGGGGTATAGATATTTATCAATAGGCAAGGTTGGGTATAAGATACATGTATACATAGGGTAATTAGCAAATAGTACAAGGGGAATATAGATAGGTAGGTAATTGGGATACATGTATGAGGTATCCACTAGTGTATCATGTATGTTATGGTTCATGGGTATAGTACATGAGCATGGGTATGAGGTCATATTTATATAAGAGGTAAAGGTAAATGTCATAGATATGTGCATATGCACAGGAATATGGTAGATGCCATAGGAAGGTATATATGAATAAAGATAAGGTAATGAGATAATTGGTATGGCCAACCTATAGGATACCACAGACCTAGCAAACCCATAGAGCCTATCAAATAGACTAGGAGATTCAATTTAAATTCAAATAATGATTTGTTGATTCTGTAAATAGGTTCATTGGATTTGGACACGGACACTGATTTTTGTACGGCTCAGGACCTCAGGCGAGTACATTCTCTGATAGTTTCTATCCTGCATTTTCTAGGATTCATGTTATAGTAAATTTATTGATATTGACATGATGGACACACAGAGTAGTATTACTGGATTCATCTTGGATACATTGATATAGACAATATGAGGACTCATTAACAGGCACCTTACTTGCTGACACCACTTGTATTTCTGGCAGTCGTATCTTATTGCCTGGATATGGATTCCATTTAGTACGTCGGATGAAAAATACCTTAATAGACATGTAGATATATCAAAATCTGGAATCACTCGTGTCAAAATCACCCCCTCTGGTCTAATCAAGAAATATGGCACTCCCGTGGAGCATGTGCGATATGTCGTACATACCCCCTAGTTTTACATTCGAAAGTGGTATTTCAAAACATACTAGATAGGAGTAGTCTTTTGTCTCACTTCACTTGCTGGACTCATTATACGTGTTAAATCTTTTCATACTTGCTGGATACAGGTTTAGTCTATTATTTTATAGTTTGTTTACATAGCTCTCTTTACTGTCTTACTTATCTATTCCACTACATGTTCTGTACCATGGTTCTATGTTCCTTCATTAGGCATCTCACTACTATTATAGTTTTATAGTCTTTATCATGTATTGAAACTGCTATTATAAATGTGCTTCGCTCTAATCCTGACTGTATAACATTTTTCAAATAAAAGACGGTCATGTCTCCAAAATATTATGGAGCTCAGGGACACAGGGGCAGAGCATCAGCAGTTCATTTAGATATGTAGTTTAGATTTTTACCCTACAATGACCGAATTTGTTTCCGAAACATTATCTGAGTTAAAAAAAAATAAATAAAATTTTATATATATATATATATATATATATATATATATATATATATATATATATATATATATATATATTATATATATATATTAGAAATTGTGCACTGGGATGTAGGTTATCTAGACGTGGATTTGGGACTTGAGACTATATTTGGTTATACACTCCTACGTACATTGTGACTTTAAAATTTTTCTCTTTTATTCATTATCGGCCATTTATCTTACTTATAGTTTATATTTATTGTGTATGTAAATATCATTATATTGTCTTTTTTGGAGTGATATTATTTACAGGTATGATATAATTATATATACATATATAGATATATTATTATGTATAGATAAATATATATATATAATATTATATATATTATATATAATATATATATATATATAGATATAAAAAAATATATATATACTATATATATATATATATGTAAAAAAAAAAAAATATATATAATACTATATAGATATAAATATATATATATATATATATATAATATATAATTATTATATATATAATAATGTATATTATATATAATATATTATATTATATATTATAGATATATATATATATATATATATATTATATATATAATATATATATATTTTTATATATATATATATATTTATATATAATATATATATATATATATATATATATATATATATAATATATAATATATATATTTTATATATAATATAATTATATATATATAATATATATATATATATATAATATATTATATATTATATATATTCATTCATGAGATGTGATAGTTAGCATTGTTGACCTAGTTAGCGTTTA
>JANAVB010020096.1:0-63512 GCA_029216955.1 Iris pallida | reverse complement strand
AGGTGAATAGTAATACTCAAAAATAAAGGCGATCAAGTTAAAGTCTCCTAAATGAATACAGTCAATGAACAATTAACCATCATTCGATTTGTAACTGGGTTAGAAGGTTACCATAAAAGATCGAGATTCGAGGGAAAAATAGAGTGTGTCAAGATAGAGATACAGTCATGTAAATTTGGTAGATGATTAACAACACTTGTGTATATAACTACCATGGTCAGGAGGGATATGGCAATTAGTATGGAATACTTCTAACTCCTTAAAGTTATCTTAGTGGCCTACAATAAAAAAATTAACTGGAGTTTCCTCCAAAAGTTTCTCAAAAAATATAAACTACTAAATTTGTATTACTCTAAGCTGTTCAATTAAATCATAGCTAACAATTTAATTTCCTTTAATAATCACAAAGTAAACTTTTACTATGTTACAACTAACTTTTCAAAATTTAACGTTTAAAATCCAACTATTTAAAGCAAGAGTTCATAATTCACGAATCCAAAAAAATTCATAATCAAATAAAATTTTAAAACCCAAAATTTTCAAACAACCAGAAAAACTCTAGAAAAACTCTTAGCATATTAAAAAGCAATCTCAAAATTGAAGTTCAATATTTTAATGCACTTATCAACCATAACCGACAACATGATTTAAAACGTTCAAATTTTTTTTCACATCAAAACTTTTTTTTTTACCAATTTATTGATAATCCTAATCAAAACTTTAACTCAAAATCTAAATAGAATTGTAAATCATAATCACAGGACACAATTTAAAATTTAAAATTCTTCCTCAAAAATTATTTTATAACTTCCAAAATATTTAAACTAAAATTTAAAATCAATGCTTCCAGTTAAAATTTGAAATTTAAGAAACATACTAATTGTAAGTTGCACGACAATAATTTCTACTGCTACATTTAAAATCTAAAATCATTTTCAAACCAAATTTATAACTGTTCCAAAGGCGTATAACTATAACTCAATAAATCATAAAATATCACGACTTGAAAATCAAATCAGTTTTATATTTGCTCAAAGACGTATAGCTATAATCCAATAGATCATAAATATCAAAATTCGAAATAAATCAATTGTGCATAGATTCCAACTATTTTCCTGCAGTATCAAAAATAAAAATAAAATCCTATCAATCCTTTGATGATCACTACCTAGAAATCTCAAGATTACAACTTCCTTTGTTATCCTATTTACAAATCACTAATAGGTAAATCACCCCTTTTTAAAAAATGCCTTTTTAATTCGATTAGAGCCTTAAATGTATTCCAATTACCAATGTAACCCTTCTAGCCATATGGTTGACCAATAAGTATATAGTAGTGTAGTCATCTTTCTATCTGTTACTAAGCACGAAAGATGAGAATTTACGGTAGAAGGAGTTCAAGCAGGATGAAATCAAGGAGGTCGAATGAGAGTTCGAAAGTTGAAGTCAAGAAAGGATGTCAATTAGGTGGATGAGATTCTAAACTCTACTCCTATATTGCAGGCCGTTCGGTACAGTTATGTAACCGAAACGGCAAACTAGACCTGCATAGGCCACACAAAAACATGTAACACCCCAGTCCCAAAATACGTAGGACCAAGTACGTAGACATGCCAGCTGTATATATACGAAAACATGGACCTCGTATGTATACATAAGCTGTAAATGTAGTAATCCAAGACAACTAAATCTCATCCACAAAGTTAAATATTGATATAAAGCAACTTTGAGTTTGTCAAGTACACAATAGTTGGGCGGAGACAAAGTCCACTACCAACCAAATTAAATATGGAAAAATATACAAGGAAAGAATTTAGCAAGCGAGAGCAAGTGATGAGTCCACGAGCAATCATGTCACGACCCGCACCCACCGTGAGGGTACGAGAACGTAACAACGCCCAGCCTACGTCGCAGTGTCGGCGGTAGAACGCTGTTCTAGGTCATGAACTATAACTACATAACATAAATATACTCTCCAGAAGGAGGCCAACACCGAGGTACAACTCAATCACAATCTAAGGTAGAATGCAGCACGATGGAAATAGATAAAAAATCCTCAACTAAGGTACAGCAGAAATGGAATACAAGTCTCATCATCTCTAAAATATACAACTCTGAAAATAAAGACAACAACTAAGCATGAAAGAAGGAACAGTCTAAGCTATCTACACTATACAAGGTATCATCCTGAGCAGCTGCTGAACCTCTCCAGGGGTCCAGATCGCGAGTGTCAACTAGGCAAACTCCAAGTAAGGGTGCAGGGTTCCTCATCATCCTCTGTAAAATTTTTAACAGGTCCAGTCAGGACGGAAGCGAGCACAAAATATCTCACGCAGTTCATATCATGTTAGAAATATAAAGCATGCAATAGAGTAAGGTACATGAAACGCTGAAAGAAAGAAGTATATGAAAAACAGTAGAGATTTGATAACAGAAAATATCTAAATATAATAAGTAAGAACTGTAAGCCTACTGTGATTTAGAGTACAATATGGTTATGTAAATGGGTTAGGTTGTATAATAAAATGGGACTCCTTTGTACGTGAGTGTACAATGGACATATACAATTTCTTATACAATAGGATTGATCACATAACCACTTCTACTCTCCTCCCCAATCAATACACAAGGATCCAATTCAGTTACGTTACCTTATACAATGGCTTGTACAATGGCTTATACAATGGCTCAATGTGATAATGAGAGTACAATATGCACAATGAGTGTACAATGATAAGGGTATTCAATAAATATAATATGTAAGTAAAACGCACATCACAATATGTATTTAGTGAATACAAGGAGATAACATCTCAGAAGAAGATCCGATAGTACCAATCCGTGATAATGATCGTGTCAGCATCAAGTACAGTAATCTAGAGCAAGAATATAAATCCAGACAAGTATGAAACGGTCAGAGAATGTACTCGTCTCGTATCTGAATGTCTGAAGTAAATGTACTGTCCGAGATGAGGTACCTGACTCCTAGTTAGAGCAACACAAGTCAAGATGTGTACAGGAGATGATAAATATAATCTACGATGCATCTGCATGCTGTCTAGGTCAAACTAGACTAAAGTCAACACTTGGTCAACTCTAGTCAACCACACTAGTCAAACTAGGTCAACCTAACCCAGAAAAGTTTACTAAGCCTAACCAAGACTATCCTAGCAATCAAACACCAATCACAAGGCTATACAAGCCAAACACAAGCTATCACATTCAATATTATACATAAGAGAAAGGAAGCTAGCATGTAAAGCTATGTGTGTGTGTGAACATGGAGGTGTACATGAAAAGAGAAATCAATACTAGTTATGAGTTTACACTACACATGGCACAAAGCTAACCCATCTATATTACACATGATTATACTTAACATGCATGGCTACAAGTATACATCTATATACATTAGAGTAGAGACTATTTAAGTTATAACTAACATGCATCTATACTTTACATAAATCTATATATAATAGCAATCATTTAGAGAAGGGTACATGGCATGGTGGTTGATATAGAGTGGGGTGTCCTTGTGCAAAGGGTGAAGTTTATTCTCAGTTTAGTTCCACATTTACATATAAACTAAAGTGAGCTATCACATAAACTGGTGTAACTAACCACATAAAATGAACCATGTTATCTGAAATCTGCTATTAAGCCAACATCCCTTATGCATACAGCTCATGCATTGTCTAATACTGAAATTAACTAACATTTCGAATTAAGGGGTTGAAGGTTAACATTACATTCATAGACATTCTACTATATTGAAAACTAAAATTGGCTTGGCAATAGGAAAAGGAATGTATATATGCTTACATGGACAGTTCAGTGTTCGAACAACCTAAAATGAACTAACATTCAATCTAAATATCAGCTATGCATTGGTTCTATGTCTACATATAAAATCTGATATTGTATTTACAATATTTATACATATGCATTCATATCTATTATTACATATATACCTTACATTTATATCTAGCATTCATTATATACTTTCATGCATTGTATATCATTCTTTCATTCATACATTTATGCATTTGCTTACATACATTATTAATTGCATTCCTACATGCTTGCATTTAACCATATATATACATTAATGTAAAGAGGATATATATCATATATATATCATTTCATTCATCTAATATATCATGCATTACATACTCTATATTCATTTAATATCCACTACATAGGCTCATAGGTTACACAAAATGCATATATCATATAGTCACCCTTCTACTTAAAACTAATACTGTACCAATTGGGCCTTCACTAAATTCTAGAATTAAAGTATGTTATAGCTCTTCGTGTTAGCTTTCCGAAACTTCAAACGGATCGTATTTTCGTATCCGGAAGCTCCCGAAATCGTGAAAACACCGAGAACGCGTTTGTCTTTCGTATAGCTGACACTCAATAATTCTCCAGAAAGTTATAGAAAGAATTATGCCCATTAATACATTTTTTTGGAAAGCTAACTTCAATACGCTTCTTTTAAAAAAAAGGGAGATTAAACCGAGCTTTGAGCTAGAAGTTATGACATTTCTAAGTTAGGGCTGAAAAAAAACGTGGATAAAAATCATGACGGATTTGGGTAGTTTGAGACAAAAGAACACAAGTATATAACATAATATATCAAGAACTCACTCTCTACACTAAATATATATATATGAGACACTATAGAACACATCTCCAATACAAAAATATGAGATTAAACATGTAATAATTTATTCATACATAACAACAAACATAGTGTGTCCAAATTTAGGATTTTCCCATATGGACACAACCACAACACAAAGGACACTCCTATGACCTCCAAATAGACACGAAATGGACACAAATGGAGATACAACCATGGAGATCATTCCTATGGGCTCAAAATAGACCTATGCATGAGAAAATGAAAAGGAGAAGGGATTTATACCTCCCGGTAGATCGAATCGAAGAAAAGCCTTCCCAGAGCGACACCGACACGTAGAGATTCCAAAAGGACACGAACGAGCACCGAATCCTCCCAAACTTGGGTAGCTTCCTCCTTGGCTAGAATGGAGAAGGAAAGAAGAAGATTTGGTGGCAAAATGGAAGGATTTGGTGGAAAATTTGCTAGGGATTGCTCTCTAGAAATTTGGGGAAGAACAAGAGAGAGAGTGTGGATGAGAATAATAAAATGAACTTGAGCCCCTCTCCCAAAGTGGCTGGCCATATGGGGCTATTTGTCCTATTATGGTAAGGTCCAAAATGCCCCCACTAACCTATTCTATGAGTATTAGAAAATGGCTAATTGGTTGGGACTAAATTAGTCATTCTAAAGTCTCTAATCACACTAACCTTATCCATAATAATTAGTCTAACCTCTAACTAAAATTAATATCAATGGACTTAAATTAATATCATGTGGGTCATGCCTAACTAGTGTGTGGGTCCCACTAGAGTCAAACTACCTTCCGGGTCCCCGTTTCAAGTCGGATTGAGTTAAAATTCAAACCCGACTCAAATAACCCCAAAAAATATAAATAATAAAATAAATTTTAACCACAAAATAATATCATAAATAATAAAATAAATTTCAAAAGTATTTTAAAATATAAATGACAAAAATATTCCTGTTTCTGAAAACTGGGGGTGACAAATCATCACGACGGATAGAGCGCAAGTCATGGCCTTAGCTAGAGCACCTGCAAGAAATCACGAAAATACACACCTGGAGAAAAACCAGGTCCTCAGAGGGACGTAACAAGACACATAATATCATGCCATAAACCGAATAGTAAGAGCTCAATAGAAAACATACATGCGTAAAGGGTCCTAACCATTCTATGTGATATACGCCTTGAGAAGACAACGTTCTACGCGGGAGCTTATAGTGTTCAGCATAGATGGAGAGAGAGTAATAGTAGGTAGCGCTCATAAGAGGCACTATCAACTATGGACAGAAAGTAGTTCTCATATGAGAACTATCGGCCCCGGGGCAGTAAGTAGCGCTCATCCGAGACACTATCGGCCCAAATCTATATGTGTACTGAACAGGTAGCCCCTACGCTAATAACTATCTTCCTCCCTCCCCATGATACTCTACATGTGTCGACTCTCGACACTGTTTAATCCTTGATAACTGCCAAGTCTTCTACACAATCTATTGGCAGTTATTCCTACGCATGCGCACGGGGGATCAGCCTACACGCAAGTGACCTCTATATGATACTTACAACTCTCACATACAACTCGTGTATAATCGTGCCAAGTCAATGAGACGCACTAAATTTGACGGTAGTCCCTTAACTCTAAGCCAATTTTATAAAATATTGTAATTTACATCTACATATAATTTAGAAAGAAATAACTGAAAAATAAATACGACATGCATGATATTGAGCAGAAATTTAAACAGTAAAGGCAAGGTGTCTTGCCTGGTATTACGCCTGTTGTGACGCCGAGTGTGGTGCAATAATTCGGCAAGTGTCGATTGTCCAATAGCCATGTTTGGTGTGTAATGGTTCGAGGTTGCAAAAAAAAAGGAAAACATGATTTAGTCATAAGTAAGGTCGACAACTAGCAGAAATTTGAGGAGAGGGTATTATTTTATTTTTAGAAAATTTTCCTACCAGTTTAAAAAATGTTTTCCTTAGTCAATATAGGATTTGTAGGAAAATACTGGAAAATATTTATATGTAATAATTTTGTAAATTTCATCTTATTAGTCAAAAATATTCCAAGTTAAAATTATTATTTAAGGTAGATACTATATTTCACAATTTTAAAATATACATTTTAGATAAACAGTTAAATAATTTCTAAATTATTTAGTCCAAAAAGTATAACTGGTCAAATTGAAAAGAATATCTCAGTGTTTAAAAACTAACTTGAAATTTTTGCTAGAATTTAATAGTAATAATAATAATAATGTAAATAATATATTTAACATAACAACAAACTAATATCTAAATAATTTACACCATTTTAGTATTTAGATAATGATAATAATAATAATAATAGTAATAATAATAATAATATAATAATAATAATAATAATAATAATAATAATAAATAAATAATTGCACTGTACTGTATTCCCACAATAAAACTAATAATAAATAATAATAATAATAATTATTATTATTATATAATTAACTTCTATTAAATACTGCTGTGTTCAGAAGTAAGAAGAAAGGAAGAAAGAAAAAAAGGGTGTGAAGAGAGAGAGAGAGAGAGAGAGGGTTTTTACTTGGGGCGGCGGTGCGGCGCGGCACGGCGCGGCGGTCGGCACGCGGCGGAAGGGCGGATCTCGCGGGGTGGCGCTCATGAGTGCTGCAGAGGAGAATCGGTCCTGCGCTGCGGCTCTGGGCGCCGGTGCTGGTTTCTCGAGCGCGCGGTCGGACGGCGTCGACAGTGGAGAGAAAAGTCGGAGGAGATGGCGAATCAACGGTTGACGCGGCTCCCAGCGCGTCCTTTGGTGGTGCCAGGCTCGCCGGCGGAGGAAGCCAGATCTGGCGGTGGGAGCTCGAAAGTTCGACGGAGAAGGTGAAGCGGGTGGGAGAGCACGCGGCGACTGCGAAGGTTGACTCGTGGAGGCGGCGGCCGTGAGGGCGCGACGGCCGGGTTTCGAGGCGGAGCGGCCCTCTACTCCGACGTGAGGTGCCGACGTCGGCGGTGTGACCTGCGCGCGGTGCGGGGTTCACTTGCCGACGGTGAAGAGGACTGCGGCGGTCGTAAAGCTGGAGACGGCACGCTGGGAAGCACGCCGGCGGTGGCAAGACGTGGACCCGCGGACCGAGGTGAGGGTTTCGTTCCTCTTCCTTTCTGTGATTTTGGTCTTTGGGGAAAAGGGTGATGATAATGACGACGGGGTGGCTGTGGCCGTAGATGGCCGGAGTTTGGGGGGAAGAGTGGGGATATGGTGTTGTCGGAGTATGGTGGCGGTGGTATCGGTATGATGATGAAGGTGGTGATGTTGTATGGTACTGTGGTGGTGGGGGTCGGCCAAGTTGGTCGACGGTGTCGGAAAGGATTGGTGGATAGGATGTCGTGCCGGGGGTTGTGTCCCGACACGAGATGGACGTTCAGTTTGTCGGACGAAAAAATGTATTTGTACAAATAAAATATATTGGATGGAGAATGGCGACACCGACACGATGCACAAATTTTGTGGAAAATTTGGTTGTGGAGAGAATTATGGAGGAGTACCTGCCTATTTATAGGATGTGGGAATTCCCAATTGGATAAGGCTTGGGTTTGTTTAAACCCATTTAAATAATTCAAAATCAAATCTAAATTAAATAAATTTTAATTTAATACAACAATATCCTTTTGAAAACTAGATAATCGTATATTTATAATAATAAAAATCATTTTAAAGTTATCCCATAAATCAAATATCGTTTTAATTCATAAAAATAAGCTTAGAATTATCTTCTTATAATTTGTAAAAATTAGCATAATATTAATTTCGAAAATTAGATATTTAAATCTATACATGAATTAGATTCATGTAATTGCAAGTAAACATTTATAATATCATTACCATAATTGAATAAATTATTTTGGGAAAACTCTATGGGATTTTGTGCGACTTTTAGCAATAAAATAAACAAGTAAATAAATAAATCAATAAATAAATGAAAATATTTATCACCTGATATTTGAGAGCTATATATAAAAAAAAATTCTAAAAATATGTTCCTCGCGCAAATTCGCACTCGACGCGAAGGTACTGAAAATGCAAGTTAGTACGCGACGTACAAATACGAAGTGAAAATACAAATTTAAAATATAAAAAAAATCGTGGTAGAAATTTAGGGGTTTTACACTGCAAATGCTGCAGGAAATGCTGCAAATGCTGTATTTTTTTATTTTTTTAATTTTAGCGACGTTCAGCGACGATTTTTCGACGTTCAGCGACGACAATAACGTCGCTATCAACGTTGCTAACTGTGAGGAAAAACGTCGCTGATCGTCACTAAACGCGGTACTGTAGCGACGTAGAAAAGTCGCAGAACGTCGCCATATGGCTCTCAAGCCAGGTCAGTATCGATGCATGTCAAGTCGCTTAACGTCGCTAGTATATGTCACGACCCGCACCCGTTTTTTTTTTTTACGGATACGAGACGTCCAAGCCAGCCTACGCCGCAGGTCGGCGGTAGAACGCTGTCACGGCCATGAAGATCATAATCACAAAGATGCTCATTCACAACATTAATTTAATTTACAAAGATCACAAGTTTTACATATTTGCAGAAAAATATAAAATTGTACAATGACTACAACTCATCTATCTAACTAGTCTCTAGGCTTTTCGACTGCAAGTACCCCCGTATCTCCCATGCTAAGTGAGTCCACGGCTAACCTGAAAATGTTGATTTCCAGTCAGGAATGGAAGCACAATCCATGAATGCAATTTCAAATAAAGAAGATGACTATAACAAAGGTTAGACATCAATTATGAGTTTTAAAAATAAAAAAGCCGTAAGAAAAGACAGAAAAATCAATAGTAAATAAGTAGACACATACACTTTCCCCACTATTAGAAGTACCTTTGATATGTGATCGGTCTCGGGACAATTATGCGACACGGTCTACACGGTCTAAAGTTACACGGTCTACAGTTACACGGTCTACAATTACACGGTCTACAGTTACACGGTCTACAATTACACGGTCTACAGTTACACGGTCTACAGAAAATATTGCAATAAAGAAACACTGTCTACAGAATAATAATCACTAACTACACAGTTTAAATGCAATAATAAACACGGTCTACACGGTCTACTTTGCAATAAATAAATCAATGTCTACACGGTCTACTTTGCAATAAATAAATCACTGTCTACACTGTCTACAAGAAATAAATGCAACACGGTCTACAAGAAATAAATGCAACACGGTCTACACGGTCTACACGGTCTAAGGTCAGATCACAATCCTTGGTTATTCCGACTCAACAATTATAATAGAAAATAATCACAAACCAATGACCAACCAATGAAATATAGTAAAAATCAATATCGAAATGCAGACAATAAACTGTACTCGCCTGTGGTCCTTTGCTGGTGAAACCGACAATCTGAACTACTCAATGTGCCACTATAGTCAAAACCGTACAACAGTCCCCGGAAGCTGAAATAAACAATACCAATGATCTCAGAATAGTCCAATTAGCTAGGATTGCCTGTCCTTACGTCAATTCTGGACACAGGAGCAAAACGGTAATTTCGGGCAAAAATGATGTCCGCCGTTGGACCCGCTTTGCACGAAAAGCGTGCCAGGGTCAACGGTCTCTAAAGTCGTCAAACTACATGTCTACGGATCCAGTTTTCTGATACGAACCCAACCGTATGTCCAGAGTTGGATTCCGGCGGGCGTGCACAAAATCACCCGTTGAGTGGGACCGTGGGGCCCGCAAAACGACGATTTATCAACGGTTCAGAATCGGACCAAACTTGGCATACAGGACCAGAAAAACGATACGGTTCTGTTGGCACAAGTTTCGTTCGATGACGAGTGTGCACAAAGTAATTGGAGAATTTGCAACGTGCACGATACGGTGAATTTCGACGGATACGCATCAAATTCGTCGCGCACACGCGACCAATTTGAATTCCGTCAAAGCCCACACGACCACGAAGCTGTTACGCAGCTTTCGATCCTTTCGGTTCGCGACCACGTCGTCCAGATTGGCGTGACGCACGTCGTGTGGAGCGATTTTATTGAAATTCTATATTTCGAAAACTGTTTTTCCTGATTTTTAGCGATGAATAATCTCTTGTACAGTAACTCAAAATAATTCTATCTGTGGCGTTTCGATCCTGTATATGTTGTCTAAATAGTTTTTCAGGTAGATTTCGTGAATACCGAATATCCTGGCGGAAAAACGGCTTCCAAGTTGGGGTATTCGCCCTAAGTCTCTGTTCTGATTTTCGAACAGTTTTGGTCCGACTTTGGGTCGATCTTCCTGGAAATCTAGAACATATAAAAATAAACCGATTGAAGGGGTTAAGAGTTGGATAGGTTGTCTACTCACCTGAGCGATCGGTTCGCAGAACGATCTCTCGTATGCGACGAAAGGTCGTCACGAAGATGCCTCGAAACAGCATGCTGCTGCTGTCGTTTCTGACTGCGAGCGCACGCGCACGCCGCCCTCCGGCGGCCCCGGCCGCGCGAGGTGGTGGCGCTCAGCCCCGCGCGCGCGCGTGGAAGGGGCGCCCAGGTCTGGGTTGGCGGTGCGTGGGTTTGGTTTTAGGGTTTATCTTCGAGATCCTCTCGATTTCGTACTCGCGTTAATTATATACATCAGCGTATATAATATAACCCTTTCCCTCTGTTGGGCTCGGGTATGGGGAAAGATGGCCAATTTTGCATAGGCCCCTCCATCCTCTCTATTTACATACGGGTCCTTGTTGGGAATAGTAGCCCATACGAAATTTTTCTACCCAAGTCCCCATACTTCTCAGTATTTCATCCAGGTCCTCATGTTCACAATGTGACATTAAGCCTACTGAAATACACAGTCTTACTAATATATATATATATATATATATATATATATATATATATATATATATATATATATATATATATATATATATATATATATATATATATATATATATATAGAATCTATCTCTATCTATATTTCTATTATTTGTATCATTATATATATATATATATTTCTATATACTATATCACTATATATTTATTTTATCTATATAATCTATCACTGCATATATTTCTATGACTATATATATATAGTAATATTAGTTGAAAAAATAATAATATAACCCGTAATGATAAATTATATTATATATATAATAACCTCAATTAAAATAATAATAAATGTAACGAAATTCAATGAGACCATGATGGTGTATATATACCATTATGCGCAGCCTAATAATTCCAAGGTGCACAAATCCATTTTATACAAAATGTCATTGAATGCCAACTCATAATAATAATTATAATATTAATTACGAATACTAGAAAATATTCGTTATGTCATTAAACGAGATACAACGCCTTCACACCCAGTTCATCAATCACGAATGTCATTGGACGTGCCGCACGGCTACATGGGCTTGGGCTCAGTTCGGGTCCAGTCCGGACTAAAATGCTATAATCGGTTTTCCCTAAAATCAATAATATAATTAATTACTAAATAATCTTCGGTAAGCGTTAAGTCGCAACTTGGCTTGGCTTTCCTAGTTAGGACATCACTATGGCTCGGTCTTCCCTACCAGGGCTAGTACTCTAGTCAAAGCACGTCATTGCACTATCCGTGCCATGATTCCTAATCGGTTTGTGCTCCATAACTCCACAAAGACTTAAATCATTCACCGTAATAATTAACTAAATAATTATTTACAAAATATTAAAAATCACCATTTAATTCAAATAAATAAATAAAATATTATCAAAATTCTGGGAAGAGGGGCTACAAATCTACCCACCTTAAAATAATTTCGTCCTCGAAATTCTAATTCATAACTATTCCTTAAATTCAACAAGAAAATCTACCATTACCTTAATCTCCTTGAATTTTAATTCCTCCAAAAACAGTTTATATCCTCCTCCTAGCCATTTTTGCAATTACGAAGCTCCGAGGACTCCTACCCACCTTTAGACACACTACTCCCTCAAAGTTATGCCACATAAAATTTTTATAATCTTCCAACTACTGGCTAAAATTTCTACCATAGATATCTACTACTTATGGCCTCTATAATCCTATCCTCTCTATTAAACAACCCAAAATCTAACAAGCGACAAATTTACACAAGCAGACTAAGAAATATAAATAAATTCTAATTAGCATGATTATATGTCGCTCTGCAATAGGAAGGACAGGAAGATAAGGAGGAGTAATCAAGAGCAAGTATGAATTTCCAGGGCGGTAAAGAGTACCTAATGATGCAGATAGGAAGGAAGTCTATGAGCCAATGGCTTATTTGCAAGATTGTGCTACTCTAGTCTAGTCGCTTGCTAAATCGAAGAACTCTTCGTTTCCTAGAGGGGCTTGCAATCCATGCAATACACAAATTTTGTTCTCAAAATTTCATCTGAACGAGATTTCATAATGGAACGGAATTTGAGAAATCAAGATTGTGATTCTTTTCCGTGGTTATTTAAACACACGAGCAAGGGTTATAAATGCAATGCAAGATCGTATCGCAACTTCCAGGTAGATGAAATAAGGGTTACGAACGACTTCACATTCTAAGAAGGGGAGACCATAAAATGGTTATAGGGGCCTATTTCAAACAGTTCGATTTTATAGACCAACTATGGGGGTTTGTCTGGAGGGGTTTTACTGGCCTTAATGGGCTCCCCAATTGGACATCAGTCTTCGGTTGGATGAACCTTGGACTTCAATCTATATTGACTGGACAAGATCCTAATGATAAAACTATTTCTACTAGGCTAGGGTAACCTAGAATAGATTTCAACCCAAGTGGTTGAGCTAGTTGCCAGTCGGTTTGGTTAAATAGGTTCTGTAAGCCCTGAAGATGCGCCTTCCGTGACTTTTGTGTTTAAGTAGCATGAGAAGACACAGTTGAATGGCATACTAGTGACATGTGCGTAGTGGGCTTCGAGTAGATCACAACCATATATTGGGTTGAGAGGTTCGAGACAAGGTTGAGTTTCTAATTGTGGTCGGGAAGTTTACCGGTATTATGGTAAGGGTTATAGCTAGTCCTTTTTACCTGAAAGTCGTACCCTAAAAATAGAGTACCAGGGGACGTGTTTGAGTGGGACATAATATACCTAGATGAAGGTGGACCCATCTAGGTCTTGCATACAAAATTTGTTGAAAGGTAACAACTGGTCTCGTGCTCCGATTGTTAGTGACACAGCCGAGGACACAAAATGATCTAAATGGAAAGTGGGAGTCCAAGAGGCACCATTTATCATCCTAATGAAAATTATTCAAATCAATCGGTAATCCTTGTATATCCCAAAATTTTGGAAGGCTTACAGTCTACCCACCTTAGAAGTTAGGGCATGGTCTTAGGAATAATGAGGTTAGAAGGATTTCAATGTCAGGATATCGTACCTCGATTCTCGGTAATAAAGAATAAGGTACGACGTAACAGAATATGGTAGATATAAGTCAAGTCGAAGATCATTCTTCAATAATTGGAAAATAAGTGTGCACAATGACACATGGTCGAGAAAATAGAATGACATGCTTGTCCACAGTATACAAGAGTTGTCGACGGGATAACCAACTCCATGGCACAACATAAGAAAATATTTCTAACAACTGAGTCAAGAAATTCTATTTACGTCAAACCTGCCAGACTATGGTCACAAGGGTTGTAGTGATCAGGTATTGCTGTTGACAACTGGTAGGTCATAATGTGACAGGGTATTTAAGCTATGGTATTGGCCAAGCTAGTGACTATGGTGTTCCAACACTAGTTAGGTCTTAAAAATAAAATTTACATAACTAGAGTAATATTTGTTGGAAACCAATCTCGGGATGAGTGTCACGGCAAATGATTACCCTATTGTCCACTCATCTCATGTCTAACTGTGGGTTTTGGTCGAAGAAAGGTTGGGTTAAGGCATAAGGGTTGAAAGTTAAAGCAAGCTTCCAGTAAATAATTAGAGACTCACAATATTTGGTTTCTTGAGAATAGATAGTCTCCTAGGTTGGCGTTCTGACTAAGGGTAAAACCCTAATCATTCTCAAATTCAGATGGCTCGAAAGTCTCAATAGTAGTTTGAGGTTCGATGGGAGGACCAGTAACTCAATCACAGGACTGGCCGTTGGTAGCTACACTTGTGCCTACCATTATCATAGCCATGGGAATACTCTGTATCTCTCTACCATCACGAGCTTTCGTCTTTCCAAATCGGTGAAAGATAAAAACAATAAAGAATTCAAGGGAGATGTTACTGAATACAATTTCGTGATTCAAGGGCGAACATATAATTCAAGAGAAATTGTCAATGCAGTCGTGGATGAGACCCTAGAGACATCTACATCTCAGCCCACGTAGGGTAATTAAATAAAGTGTGAACCAAATGCATCATGGTTGATCAGACCATAATACACTGATTCTGATTAGACAACATGTTAGCAGGCGTCCCCACTAAACATATGCCTCGAATCAAGCTCGAGAACAGAGTGAGCTTGCAAAACTAGGCTGTAATAGCAGCATTGGTCAAAACAGTCAAAATATAAGTACGCGAGATTTCGAAAAAGAGTTATAAGTAGTTTGAGTTTAGAGAGAATCAAAACTTACCTAGTGTTCTTGCTTCTATAGACATCCCACTATCATCTTACCCTTAAGGCCTTGGTCGACTAATGGTTTATGGACTTCTGAATTCTATATTCTAGGTAACCTATTAGTGTCAGTCAATTTCCTCATCTATAGATCACGAAGATCATACGGAGTGCTAGGTCGGGAGACATACTACCAAACTTACAACTTCCACTACTATTGGCTTTGTATCTTATGGGACGTACATGGCACGGTCCTATCCTCTATAGTACCATAAACTTGTAATCACGTTTGAAATCATTTCACCGAGGATTATGCTTCACCCGTATACTCGGGCTATGGTAAACCCTTGGTTTCGTAACTCAAACATGATACGAAATCGAACACTTCTTAATTCTATCCAATATTGGCTCAAGGGTAACTACGATCATGATAGGACCACTAACCATATTTTAGCAATATTCTATATCCTATATTTTCTTAAACAATTTCAACTCTAGGGGTCGTGTCTTGCCAGTGCGCTGCTGGCTGCAGTGAATCTATGGTCTCTATAATTCAAATAATGGCGACAGTGCGCTGCTGTCCTGCCATCATGAGTTAACTAACATTCCTTTAACTATATCTGTAGAATTCATGAGCTCCTAGAGATTCAAACAGTTGACTATGAATTAAAGTGTAAGTATTTGTCCTACCAGTCACAATCCTTAGGATAAAAGATTTAATCCTGGAGAAAATAACTGAAGATAAAAGAATTACAACATTCTAATATCTATTCCATGTGTATTCACACTTTTGAGAAAGACTTTGAATCGAAACTAACTTAGGGTTTATCTATAGATAACATAAAAAAAAATAATAACTCTTAGGGCAAAAAAATAGGAACTAAATAGACAATTTGGACTAAGATATGAGGATGATATCTAAAGAGGCAACGCGAAGGAATTAACAATTCATCTAGGTTAGATCATTAATTCTATGAAGCCCTGCCTCACCAAGTGAATAGTCTATCCACATGGAATCATATCGTCATATCAAGAGATAATAGTATACCTACGGGGATCTGACAAACTATCAAAACTAATAACTCCTCTTCTAAATTGCATGGCCTAGACTACCCATCGGTCAATTCGTGTAAGGGACTCCTAGTCCTAGTCATTCTCTTAAATTAAATTAATCCTTGTTCGTGAATGAGCATTTCCTTGTCGCAAGCTCGCAATAGTACGACTAACTTAAGTACTACCACGAGTTCGCATGATTTGCAAAAACAGACCTGCATGGGCCACCACAAAAACTTGTCACGACCCGCACCCGTTTTTTTTTTTACGGATACGAGACGTGTCCAAGCCAGCCTACGCCGCAGTGTCGGCGGTAGAACGCTGTCACGGCCATGAAGATCATAATCACAAAGATGCTCATTCACAACATTAATTTAATTTACAAAGATCACAAGTTTTACATATTTGCAGAAAAATATAAACTTGTACAATGACTACAACTCATCTATCTAACTAGTCTCTAGGCTTTTCGACTGCAAGTACCCCCGTATCTCCCATGCTAAGTGAGTCCACGGCTAACCTGAAAATGTTGGTTTCCAGTCAGGAATGGAACGAGCACAATCCACTGAATGCAATTTCAAATAAAGAAGATGACTATAAACAAAGGTTAGACATCAATCATGAGTTTTAAAAATAAACAGTAAAGCCGTAAGAAAAGACAGAAAAATCAATAGTAAATAAGTAGACACATACACTTTCCCCACTATTAGAAGTACCTTTGATATGTGATCGGTCTCGGGACAATTATGCTACACGGTCTACACGGTCTAAAGTTACACGGTCTACAGTTACACGGTCTACAATTACACGGTCTACAGTTACACGGTCTACAGTTACACGGTCTACAGTTACACGGTCTACAGAAAATATTGCAATAAAGAAACACTGTCTACAGAATAATAATCACTAACTACACAGTTTAAATGCAATAATAAACACGGTCTACACGGTCTACTTTACAATAAATAAATCAATGTCTACACGGTCTACTTTGCAATAAATAAATCACTGTCTACACCGTCTACAAGAAATAAATGCAACACGGTCTACACGGTCTACAAAAAATAAATGCAACACGGTCTACACGGTCTACACGGTCTAAGGTCAGATCACACATCCTTGGTACTTCTTATTCCCGACTCAACAATTTATAATAGAAAATAATCACATAACCAATGACCAACCAATGAAATATAGTAAAAATCAATATCGAAATGCAGACAATAAACTGTACTCGCCTGTGGTCCTTTGCTGGTGAAACCGACAATCTGAACTACTCAATGTGCCACTATAGTCAAAACCCGTACAACAGTCCCCGGAAGCTGAAATAAACAATACCAATGATCTCAGAATAGTCCAATTAGCTAGGATTGCCTGTCCTTACGTCCAATTCTGGACACAGGAGCAAAACGATAATTTCGGGCAAAAATGATGTCCGCCGTTGGACCCGCTTTGCACCGAAAAGCGTGCCAGGGTCAACGGTCTCTAAAGTCGTCAAACTACATGTCTACGGATCCAGTTTTCTGATACGAACCCAACCGTATGTCCAGAGTTGGATTCCGGCGGGCCGTGCACAAAATCACCCGTTGAGTGGGACCGTGGGGTCCGCAAAACGACGATTTTATCAACGGTCTCAGAATCGGACCAAACTTGGCATACAGGACCAGAAAAACGATACGGTTCTGTTGGCACAAGTTTCGTCTCGATCTGACGAGTGTGCACAAAGTAATTGGAGAATTTGCAACGTGCACGATACGGTGAATTTCGACGGATACGCATCAAATTCGTCGCGCACACGCGACCAATTTGAATTCCGTCAAAGCCCACACGACCACGAAGCTGTTACGCAGCTTTCGATCCTTTCGGTTCGCGACCACGTCGTCCAGATTGGCGTGACGCACGTCGTGTGGAGCGATTTTTATTGAAATTCTATATTTTCGAAAACTGTTTTTCCTGATTTTTAGCGATGAATAATCTCTTGTACAGTAACTCAAAAATAATTCTATCAGTGGCGTTTCGATCCTGTATATGTTGTCTAAATAGTTTTTCAGGTAGATTTCGTGAATACCGAATATCCTGGCGGAAAAACGGCTTCCAAGTTGGGGTATTCGCCTAAGTCTCTGTTCTGATTTTCGAACAGTTTTGGTCCGACTTTGGGTCGATCTTCCTGGAAATCTAGAACATATAAAAATAAACCGATTGAAGGGGTTAAGAGTTGGATAGGTTGTCTACTCACCTGAGCGATCGGTTCGCAGAACGATCTCTCGTATGCGACGAAAGGTCGTCACGAAGATGCCTCGAAACAGCATGCTGCTGCTGTCGTTTCTGACTGCGAGCGCACGCGCACGCCGCCTCCGGCGGCCCCGGCCGCGCGAGGTGGTGGCGCTCAGCCCCGCGCGCGCGCGTGGAAGGGGCGCCCAGGTCTGGGTTGGCGGTGCGTGGGTTTGGTTTTAGGGTTTATCTTCGAGATCCTCTCGATTTCGTACTCGCGTTAATTATATACATCAGCGTATATAATATAACCCTTTCCCTCTGTTGGGCTCGGGTATGGGGAAAGATGGCCAATTTTGCATAGGCCCCTCCATCCTCTCTATTTACATACGGGTCCTTGTTGGGAATAGTAGCCCATACGAAATTTTTCTACCCAAGTCCCCATACTTCTCAGTATTTCATCCAGGTCCTCATGTTCACAATGTGACATTAAGCCTACTGAAATACACTGTCTTACTAATATATATATATATATATATATATATATATATATATATATATATATATATATATATATATATATATATATATATATATATATATATATATATATATATATATATATAGAATCTATCTCTATCTATATTTCTATTATTTGTATCATTATATATATATATATATTTCTATATACTATATCACTATATATTTATTTTATCTATATAATCTATCACTGCATATATTTCTATGACTATATATATATAGTAATATTTAGTTGAAAAAATAATAATATAACCCGTAATGATAAATTATATTATATATATAATAACCTCAATTAAAATAATAATAAATGTAACGAAATTCAATGAGATCATGATGGTGTATATATACCATTATGCGCAGCCTAATAATTCCAAGGTGCACAAAATCCATTTTATACAAAATGTCATTGAATGCCAACTCATAATAATAATTATAATATTTAATTACGAATACTAGAAAATATTCGTTATGTCATTAAACGAGATACAACGCCTTCACACCCAGTTCATCAATCACGAATGTCATTGGACGTGCCGCACGGCTACATGGGCTTGGGCTCAGTTCGGGTCCAGTCCGGACTAAAATGCTATAATCGGTTTTCCCTAAAATCAATAATATAATTAATTACTAAATAATCTTCGGTAAGCGTTAAGTCGCAACTTGGCTTGGCTTTCCTAGTTAGGACATCACTATGGCTCGGTCTTCCCTACCAGGGCTAGTACTCTAGTCAAAGCACGTCATTGCACTATCCGTGCCATGATTCCTAATCGGTTTGTGCTCCATAACTCAACAAAGACTTAAATCATTCACCGTAATAATTAACTAAATAATTATTTACAAAATATTAAAAATCACCATTTAATTCAAATAAATAAATAAAATATTATCAAAATTCTGGGAAGAGGGGCTACAGTATACGTCGTTAAATGATGACGTTTTACGTCGCTGGCAGTCGCTGAATTAGCGACGTATAAGCGTCGCTAAAGCTCGTCGCAATAGCGACGTATTGCGACGTTTCCTTGTTTAGCGACTAGGTTAATCGCGACTACGTGCATACGTCGCTAAATACGTCGCTAATAGGAATTAGCGACGTATTTTTCCTATTTAGCGACGCATTGAGGCGTCGCTGATTTGACAGATTTTAGTAGTGGGTTATTGGGATAGCAACCCAACCCGTGAGGCGCCGGGCTACCCAAATTGAGAAAAGAAAAAAAACATCTTTAGTCCATTCTGACGCGAATACACCAACGACCTTCATATAGTTAAGAAACGATGGGCCGAAAGTGCAGGAATAATAGATCCTGCATAGAGCACTTATAACATGATAGGGAAGGAATGAGGCGTATTTACCTTGCGTCGGTGCAAGGGCGAGTGCGTCAGCATTGGTAAGAAGTCACAAAACAACACAAGATTTCTTTTGGTTGCTTGCTTGCTTATGCGAATCGAAACGACATGCTTGCCATGATATCATGTCTTACTACTTTCGAATATGCCATAAAACAGATCCTAAGGAGAACATAGAAAGATAACAAAAATTATATGTTGCATGAATCAATATATAACAAATGTCGATTTATTTAAGTGGGTCATTGATCAGTACAGCGGGGACAAAAGTACTAATCCCCCACTAGTTTGCTAGAAGGTTCAGGGAATGGTCTGCTCATGGCAGAGCTTCGCTTGAACGCACTGAGGCATGAAATGTCGTAGCGTATTGAGACGTGCGATCGCATTGACGCTCGGACTTGCAACATGATTGATACGGCCGAGCTATAGAAGGCATGCTGTATGGAACGGTAAAATTCTTTGCGGGCAAGAGAGAACTTGAGTGTTGTAGCCAATCTGGCAAATTCAGTTGGGCTATTGAAAGCCTTTGTAACCTCAGTTCATTTATTGAATAAAGAGAATTATTTCATATTCTCTATTTTCTTCTGTTGCTAATATCAAATCAAAGATAACCATTTGAGAACTTGTCATCTTGTCTTGTATGAGTGCAACTCCAGACTCGTACAACATCACGCCCCAACGAGGACGATGATTCGGATAAATCGATGCGAGGACAAGCAATTTTTTGGGTCGGAACGTGACACCTTGCGCGTGAACGTTGTCCTCAATTGTATTTCACATAGACTAGTTTAGACCGATTATTAGCAGTTGTACCTCGTTCACATGTTTATTCCTTTGCATGTTATTTATTGTACTTCATTTGTCGTGTATTAATATCTTGCTAAATTCTCTTTGAGGACATGGTTTTCTTCTACGTTATTGTCAGGGGCGAAGCTAGAATTTTGGAGTTGGGTGTGCTAGCTAAAAGACTAATAGTTATTGTCTACTGGGGAGAGCGACGTGTCACGACCCGCACCCGGATATACGGATATGAATACGTAGACGACGCCCAGCCTACGCCGCAGTATCGGCAGTAGAACGCTGTCTAGTACCCAAAAATGTACACTACGTCTATAAGGCCTATAACTACAAATATACTCTAGTCACATCACAACAGCTAGGGATGATAAGACAAGAAAGATAACTAAAGCACATGAACAACTAGAAACTATGTCACGACCCGTACCCACTGTTAGGGTACGAGAACGTAACAACGCCCAGCCTACGCCGCAGTGTCGGCGGTAGAACGCTGTCCTAGGTCAATCATCTATCAATATCAAGTACCTGTACAGTTTATACTCTCCGAACGGAGGTGACATAACAATATACATCTCAATCACATCTAGGGTAGAAGAACGAAAGACAGACAGATAGATAGATAGATAGTAACTCAAGAGAACAGTATCATAGATGAATAAGTCTAAGTGTCTAGTACAACACAATATCCAGAACTGACAACTCATAATACAAAAAGTCTAAGAGTCTATACATCTCCACATCTCAAAATACAACACAGAAAGTGAGACAAAATGTAAATATAGAAAGACTGCCTAGACTAAACTGGTCTAGACTACTGGAACATCCTCCTCAGCTGTAGGTGGAACCTGCTGAGGGTCCACAACATAAGTATCATCTAGTCCTGCTCCATAATAGGTAGTCACCAGGGCCTCATCCTCATCCTCTGTAATATTTTCAACAGGTCCAATCAGGACGGGAACGAGCACAAAACATCTCACACAGTGCATATCATATTAGGAAATACGATACAGGCAATAGAGTAAGATACATGAACTGCTGAAAGGAAATATACGCTGTAAAAGAGATAGCTGTAATGAAATATCTACTGTATATAGAGAACTGTAGTGACTAGTGATGTAGAGCACAAGATAGGCATGTGAATGGCTAGAATTTGCACATGATTACACTACTGAGTTTGCACATGATTACACTACTTTGGAATTATTCACATGACCACTTCTACTCCCCCGTTTCCCCAATCAATACACAAGGATCTATACAAGTTACGTTATTGTACATGATATCACATGGGGCCCATGAAAGGGTGCACATGATAGTATACATGAGGGCTCAGTAAACATGAGAGTACATGATCACATGAGTGCACATGAATAATAGAAGCATGGGAGTACATGATGATAGTGAAACACACATAACATGAAGTACCCGATGCTCCCGAGGGGGATAACATCTCATGTAAAGATCCATATAGTACCAATCCGTGTTACCAACGTGACAGCAACAAGTAAAGTAATCTAGAGCAAGAAGTAAAGCCTGAACAAGTATGAAACGGTCAGAGAATGTACTCGCCTGATAACTGAATGTCTGAAGAGGATATACTGTCTGAGGAGAGGTGTCTGGCTCCTAGTCAGAGCAATACAAGTCACAAAGTATCCACAATGATAAAAATAAAGTATACAATGCATACTACATGATTCTAGGTCAATCTGGTCAAAAGTCAACTCTTGGTAAACTCTAATAGTCAAACTAGGTCACAGGAAGTCATACTAGGTTACAGGAAATCAAACTAAGTCAAATAAAGTCAAACAAGGTCAAATAGGGTCAAACTAGTTAAGTTATCTAGGGTTTAGTCAATCAATGGTCAGACTAGTCAAATACTAGTCAATATGGTCAAGCTAGGTCAATCTAGACTAACTAGGGTTTTGGGTCAAACAAAGACTAGTCAGCAAGGTGATTAAGTCAATGGTCAACTATCTAAGTCAATACCACAAGGTTAAGGTATAACCAATACCTATACAAGTATACCACACATATATACATATATATAATACCAACATTAATCCTATATTCAAGCTAATCCCACATTCCAATCTCAAGTCATGACTCAACTCTAAGTATCTAACTTAACCCCATACATATCTTAATCTATATAGGTCTTCCACAAAACCCAAGTCACAATAATATACTTATATATAGGTCAAACCTAACCCAACTAGTTAATAGCCTAGGGTTTAGTCAAATCTTAGTCAACAAGTCCTTCTATGTTCATCCAAGCCATTTCTAGGTCAATTTGGTCATAGTTGACCCATAGTTGACTTTGGTCAACAATGGTCAATTATCTAGTCAAGCTAGGTCAACACTAGTCAACTAGTTAGGGTTTTAGTCAAACTAGTCAAACTAGTTGTTTTAGGTCATTCCTAGTCATTTCTAGGTTAACTAGGTCACTTTTGACCTAAGGTTGACTTTGGTCAACCCTTAGTCAACAAGGGTCAACATGGGCTAGCCCCAACCATAGGCTAGTGATCCTGGCCATAGGCCATAGTCTAGTTTTCACATAAACCTATAACTAAAGGTTATACATATATATATATATATATAGGCCTAAGTATATACCATTATGGGAATACACTATTTATAATACCCAACCCCACATATATATATATAAAATAACACTATGTATATATCTAATACAATATATATATCATATATATATATATATACATATATATATATATATATAAACAAAACCTATATATATATATAATCATATATATAGAGAGAGGAAAGAGAGAGAGAGTGAAATAGAGAGAGGGAGCTAACAGTGAGAGGGGGAGAGAGACTGCACAGTGGGGGGGGTGTGTCTCAGGTTTCCTGAGACAGGAACCCCACAGAATACACACACACACACCACACACTGCCACACACAAACACACACACACAGTCACATATACACATATGTGTATATACACATATATGTACATGTATACACACCCTAATCCCACATACACACTCACATACATATATACTAAGTATATACATACTGAAAACATATAGTAACATGTACAAAAATACATAAAATGGCATTTGAAATTGGGTTTTGGAAACTGGAAATAAATTCCAGAAAACTGGAAATAGGTTTTACCCAGGTTTTGGGGGTAATTCGATTTCGAACCACAAAATCGAACTAAGGTTAGTGTCCATGGGTTGGTAATGGTAGGGTAGGGTCTATACTAGTGTCCTAGGTGCCTGAGACACGACCACGACACGTTTTGGTGTGTCGGACACGCAAAAATCAAAATCAGGTAAAATATAGGGCACGCGAAGGGCTGATGTTTGTGTGTCTCGTACTCACGACACAAGACACGTCGTGTCTCGTGCTCATGGGGGAAGGTTCGCCTATGGGTCCCCTAGGTGTCCACGGTCCTGATTTGTGTCCACGTGTGTCCGTGTCCGAGATACGAGCACGTATCAGTAGCTCTGATACGTATGTGCGCAGTATAGTGTAGGGTCATTGCGAGTGTGATTTCTCACTCGACACGACACCAACGTGTCTGAAACTTTGGGAGGGGTGTGTCAGACACTGCCCCAACCCTCAGGCCAAGTTTCGTGTGTCCACGTCGCGTGTCGTGTCCGCACGAGAAGTCTGGTAGCAGGGGAGGCTGCACAGTCTCGTGCGCGCGTGTCGAGGGGTCGTGTGCTCCACACGGGGCACGTGGGGCCACGTGCTCGTGTCAGGGGGTCGGCCTAGGGTCTAGGTTTGTGTCCTCGTGTCTGTATTGTGTCCACGACACGTGTGGACACAATACAAAGTGTCAAACACCCACGTGTTTACAGTGTGCACAGTGTTTCCAGTGTGTTAGTGTAGTGTTTTGACAGTGGGTTCGTGTCCAGTTTTGGACACGAACAGTGTCCAAAGTGTGCTCAGTCAGTGGGGGATGTGACCTAGGGATCTAGGGCTACCCAAAAGTCAAATTTGTTTTACAAAAACACAACATTAAACCCTAAGTGACATTTCACCAAACACAGTTTTAAACACACAGATACGTGTCCGATACGGACACCAAACCACATAAAAATCCTACCAAACTTGACCTACATGACCATGGTATCCTAATGCATGCAACCATGAAGAAAAATCACTATTTTGATAGGGTTTAGAACACTTTACCTATATGTGCAAAATCATGAAAATCAACCTTCTAGGGGGGGTTTCCTCTTCACTTTGGGGTGTCCAAATCCTTGTGCAACCTTGCTACTAAGCCTCCTTTAGCATCCTCAAGTGTAGGGGGTTCCAACGCAACAAACGGGGCTCAATTTGGTGAAGGAATGAAGAAGTTATGGCTTTGTGAAGTTGAGGGAAAAATGGGTTTTCAATACATTGAAAATGAGGCTCTTTGTGAAGATGGGGGTGTTCATATAGGGGGGGGGCATGCTTGGCCGGCCATGGGGGTTGGTTTAGGGTTAGGATCTATGGTTGTGGGCTCTCCAACAAGTTTCAAAGCTATCCTATGGCTAGGATTCATTCTACATAACTTTATGTAAAATATCTAAATAAAATATCTAATGTAAATATCTAACATGAAATATCTAGATATTTAGCTCTAACATTACTTTAGTTAAACCCATCTAACTTAGTCTCTAGGTCATGACTAACATCTAGATTAGGGCTAAACTAGGTTAGTAACTAACATGACACTAATCAATTAATTAAATAATAATAAATCACATAAATCCAAATAATTCCAAATAAATCCTAGAAAATTACCAAAATACTCTTTAGGCTAAAAATCACTAATTTGGTGTTCTAAGCCTATGGCTAAGCTCTCATGGGCATGGCAACTTCTAGGTTAGAGAAAACTAGGGTTTACACTAAGGTTTACTAACAAAGTCACAAAGTCATGAGTCATGACTTAGCATGACTTTAGAAATGGTTTAACTTAATTAAAATCACCAGAAAATCATACCATGACTAAAATACCACTAATAAATAATAAAATAATAAATTTTCAAAAATCCCCAATTTCAGAAAACAGGGTGTTACAAGTCTACCCACCTTAAAATAATTTCGTCCTCGAAATTTAGATGATCGTACTCCTTCTAGGTCAACCTCCAACAATCAAGGACGAAGCCACTACCTGGGCAACATACAAGGTCAACAAGCAAAATAGGGGTAGTAAACCTATACTGGGTCATGTCCAAGAATTGGCTGGCAGTTTCAGGTCATAAGGTGTCCTGAATTCAAATCGAAACCAAAAGTAACTCCATGGGATAAATCAGGATGGAGTCTCGGGTCAGGAAAATCGTACTAAGCAAATAAAGCACATAATGGTATGCCTGAGTGGGACACTAAGGTCATGGGTGTAGTATGTCATGTCTAGGTCTGGTATGTGAAGTCAGTTTTGAGAAAACAACTAGTCTTGTGCTCCAAATTTAAAAGTCACGGTAATGTGCCTACGATGATCACAATTTAGAGTGGGAAAGGTCTATGGCCTAAATTGAACCAAAAATCGTGATGAAATAGTGGTACCAGGGGAACAGGTTAAATGGAACAGTCTGCGGTCTCATCTAGGTGCACTAGTCATTCTAAATCAATACTGTCCTATGGTATCAAAATGTTCAAGCAATCTAAGGTGTCCTAATTGGAAAGGTAAGGAAACAACAATCATCAAGGCTATAGGCCGTCTACCATCCTATATGAAAATGGGTCATTAACAAGTGAGAAATCATTAAAGTTACCATTCCATAAAGTGGTAAAAGAAAATTGAAAATTTAGGCACAAACAATCACAATTAGATTTTTGTCTTGACACGATCTAAGTTGATCAATTTCAGGATAAATCGAGACTTGGGCAAGATGGAAAATCAATGAAATCGAGTACGAGCACGAGCATCCAATGATGAAGATCCAGGTCATGATTAAGTTAATTTAACTGGATACGAATACGAGGTTCATAGGCGATTAAAATAATTCCAAGGAGAATTGTCAAGTCTGTTGCGGACAAGATTCTAGGGCAAGTTTAATTGTCTCCATCCGTGTAGATTAATATATGAAAAGACGAACCAAAACGCAATAGATTGATCAGACCATCATGCGCCTGTTCTGATTAGATAATATGTTAGTGGGTGTACCCCCAATAAAATATATCATGATCAAGCTCGAAAAGGATAAGCTTGTAAAACTTGAGGATAAAATTTATAGCATAAGATATAAGTAAGGGTGGAAATGATAAAAGAAGATACATAGTCCAAGATCCTTAACCAATCGGGTCAAGCAATCAAGATACGGTACGAGGTTAAGTATTTAAGGATTTAGCATAACACCATCACATGCCAGATCGAAAGAATTGAGCCAAGGTGGATCTCTAATTGAAATAAGAATTAATTTAGTATCATGGCAGAGGTTATAGTTTAGCCATTTGACCAGAAAATTATATCAAGCAAAAATAGAGTACAGGGAGACGGATTTTAGTGGGACATGGAATACTTACATGAAGATAGGCTAGTCTAGGTCTTACATGTAAAGTTTGTTGGGAGGTAACAGCTAGTATTATACTCTGAATATCTAAGTCGCGGTAAAGGACATCCAATGGTCTAGAATAGAAAGTGGTAGTTCGAGACGTGACAAATTGATGCAAAAATTGAAGAAGATCAAATTAACTCATGAAATCAGGAATCTAGTAAATAATTTAGGAACACAGTCCTAGGGATAGATAGGCTACTAGATGAATATAGTTAGGGTTCGACCAATCAAGGTCAAGGTTAGAAGGTCTTAATGAGTCTTTATTTGAGGAAAAGTCGAGTAAGTCAGGTTTGGGATACAGTCACATAGATTGGTAGAAAGAGTTTAAGCAAGATGCAAAATAGAGAGGACAGTTCATTTTAATGAAAGGCAATTAGCAAAAGGATTAGATGGCAAGAAATAAATAAGAGTTTTCTCATAATTGTGATTGAGTACCCTAAAAAAAATAAAAGATATTAATCTAACACTAAGAAATTAAAATCAACAACTACAAAAATTTCAAAATCATCAACTAATTCCTGGATTCAAAGTTCTACAGTGAATCCTTCAAAATCAAATTCAATCAAGGAAAAAGGAGTTTAAATCGTAATTTCAAATGAGATTCTCAAGGGTCATTCCAGGAATCTCTCAAAGTATCCTAGCAGTGATTGAGTATCCATTCTCTCTAAGCCTATTCCTCTAATCCTATCGCAGGCTGTAGTGATACTCTAGTTCGAATACCACTACATAAACTCGACCTGCATGGGCCACCACTAAAAACGTGTCACGACCCGTACCCACTGTTAGGGTACGAGAACGTAACAACGCCCAGCCTACGCCGCAGTGTCGGCGGTAGAACGCTGTCCTAGGTCAATCATCTATCAATATCAAGTACCTGTACAGTTTATACTCTCCGAACGGAGGTGACATAACAATATACATCTCAATCACATCTAGGGTAGAAGAACGAAAGACAGACAGATAGATAGATAGATAGTAACTCAAGAGAACAGTATCATAGATGAATAAGTCTAAGTGTCTAGTACAACACAATATCCAGAACTGACAACTCATAATACAAAAAGTCTAAGAGTCTATACATCTCCACATCTCAAAATACAACACAGAAAGTGAGACAAAATGTAAATATAGAAAGACTGCCTAGACTAAACTGGTCTAGACTACTGGAACATCCTCCTCAGCTGTAGGTGGAACCTGCTGAGGGTCCACAACATAAGTATCATCTAGTCCTGCTCCATAATAGGTAGTCACCAGGGCCTCATCCTCATCCTCTGTAATATTTTCAACAGGTCCAATCAGGACGGGAACGAGCACAAAACATCTCACACAGTGCATATCATATTAGGAAATACGATACAGGCAATAGAGTAAGATACATGAACTGCTGAAAGGAAATATACGCTGTAAAAGAGATAGCTGTAATGAAATATCTACTGTATATAGAGAACTGTAGTGACTAGTGATGTAGAGCACAAGATAGGCATGTGAATGGCTAGAATTTGCACATGATTACACTACTGAGTTTGCACATGATTACACTACTTTGGAATTATTCACATGACCACTTCTACTCCCCCGTTTCCCCAATCAATACACAAGGATCTATACAAGTTACGTTATTGTACATGATATCACATGGGGCCCATGAAAGGGTGCACATGATAGTATACATGAGGGCTCAGTAAACATGAGAGTACATGATCACATGAGTGCACATGAATAATAGAAGCATGGGAGTACATGATGATAGTGAAACACACATAACATGAAGTACCCGATGCTCCCGAGGGGGATAACATCTCATGTAAAGATCCATATAGTACCAATCCGTGTTACCAACGTGACAGCAACAAGTAAAGTAATCTAGAGCAAGAAGTAAAGCCTGAACAAGTATGAAACGGTCAGAGAATGTACTCGCCTGATAACTGAATGTCTGAAGAGGATATACTGTCTGAGGAGAGGTGTCTGGCTCCTAGTCAGAGCAATACAAGTCACAAAGTATCCACAATGATAAAAATAAAGTATACAATGCATACTACATGATTCTAGGTCAATCTGGTCAAAAGTCAACTCTTGGTAAACTCTAATAGTCAAACTAGGTCACAGGAAGTCATACTAGGTTACAGGAAATCAAACTAAGTCAAATAAAGTCAAACAAGGTCAAATAGGGTCAAACTAGTTAAGTTATCTAGGGTTTAGTCAATCAATGGTCAGACTAGTCAAATACTAGTCAATATGGTCAAGCTAGGTCAATCTAGACTAACTAGGGTTTTGGGTCAAACAAAGACTAGTCAGCAAGGTGATTAAGTCAATGGTCAACTATCTAAGTCAATACCACAAGGTTAAGGTATAACCAATACCTATACAAGTATACCACACATATATATACATATATATAATACCAACATTAATCCTATATTCAAGCTAATCCCACATTCCAATCTCAAGTCATGACTCAACTCTAAGTATCTAACTTAACCCCATACATATCTTAATCTATATAGGTCTTCCACAAAACCCAAGTCACAATAATATACTTATATATAGGTCAAACCTAACCCAACTAGTTAATAGCCTAGGGTTTAGTCAAATCTTAGTCAACAAGTCCTTCTATGTTCATCCAAGCCATTTCTAGGTCAATTTGGTCATAGTTGACCCATAGTTGACTTTGGTCAACAATGGTCAATTATCTAGTCAAGCTAGGTCAACACTAGTCAACTAGTTAGGGTTTTAGTCAAACTAGTCAAACTAGTTGTTTTAGGTCATTCCTAGTCATTTCTAGGTTAACTAGGTCACTTTTGACCTAAGGTTGACTTTGGTCAACCCTTAGTCAACAAGGGTCAACATGGGCTAGCCCCAACCATAGGCTAGTGATCCTGGCCATAGGCCATAGTCTAGTTTTCACATAAACCTATAACTAAAGGTTATACATATATATATATATATATAGGCCTAAGTATATACCATTATGGGAATACACTATTTATAATACCCAACCCCACATATATATATATATAAAATAACACTATGTATATATCTAATACAATATATATATCATATATATATATATATACATATATATATATATATATATAAACAAAACCTATATATATATATAATCATATATATAGAGAGAGGAAAGAGAGAGAGAGTGAAATAGAGAGAGGGAGCTAACAGTGAGAGGGGGAGAGAGACTGCACAGTGGGGGGGGTGTGTCTCAGGTTTCCTGAGACAGGAACCCCACAGAATACACACACACACACCACACACTGCCACACACAAACACACACACACAGTCACATATACACATATGTGTATATACACATATATGTACATGTATACACACCCTAATCCCACATACACACTCACATACATATATACTAAGTATATACATACTGAAAACATATAGTAACATGTACAAAAATACATAAAATGGCATTTGAAATTGGGTTTTGGAAACTGGAAATAAATTCCAGAAAACTGGAAATAGGTTTTACCCAGGTTTTGGGGGTAATTCGATTTCGAACCACAAAATCGAACTAAGGTTAGTGTCCATGGGTTGGTAATGGTAGGGTAGGGTCTATACTAGTGTCCTAGGTGCCTGAGACACGACCACGACACGTTTTGGTGTGTCGGACACGCAAAAATCAAAATCAGGTAAAATATAGGGCACGCGAAGGGCTGATGTTTGTGTGTCTCGTACTCACGACACAAGACACGTCGTGTCTCGTGCTCATGGGGGAAGGTTCGCCTATGGGTCCCCTAGGTGTCCACGGTCCTGATTTGTGTCCACGTGTGTCCGTGTCCGAGATACGAGCACGTATCAGTAGCTCTGATACGTATGTGCGCAGTATAGTGTAGGGTCATTGCGAGTGTGATTTCTCACTCGACACGACACCAACGTGTCTGAAACTTTGGGAGGGGTGTGTCAGACACTGCCCCAACCCTCAGGCCAAGTTTCGTGTGTCCACGTCGCGTGTCGTGTCCGCACGAGAAGTCTGGTAGCAGGGGAGGCTGCACAGTCTCGTGCGCGCGTGTCGAGGGGTCGTGTGCTCCACACGGGGCACGTGGGGCCACGTGCTCGTGTCAGGGGGTCGGCCTAGGGTCTAGGTTTGTGTCCTCGTGTCTGTATTGTGTCCACGACACGTGTGGACACAATACAAAGTGTCAAACACCCACGTGTTTACAGTGTGCACAGTGTTTCCAGTGTGTTAGTGTAGTGTTTTGACAGTGGGTTCGTGTCCAGTTTTGGACACGAACAGTGTCCAAAGTGTGCTCAGTCAGTGGGGGATGTGACCTAGGGATCTAGGGCTACCCAAAAGTCAAATTTGTTTTACAAAAACACAACATTAAACCCTAAGTGACATTTCACCAAACACAGTTTTAAACACACAGATACGTGTCCGATACGGACACCAAACCACATAAAAATCCTACCAAACTTGACCTACATGACCATGGTATCCTAATGCATGCAACCATGAAGAAAAATCACTATTTTGATAGGGTTTAGAACACTTTACCTATATGTGCAAAATCATGAAAATCAACCTTCTAGGGGGGGTTTCCTCTTCACTTTGGGGTGTCCAAATCCTTGTGCAACCTTGCTACTAAGCCTCCTTTAGCATCCTCAAGTGTAGGGGGTTCCAACGCAACAAACGGGGCTCAATTTGGTGAAGGAATGAAGAAGTTATGGCTTTGTGAAGTTGAGGGAAAAATGGGTTTTCAATACATTGAAAATGAGGCTCTTTGTGAAGATGGGGGTGTTCATATAGGGGGGGGGCATGCTTGGCCGGCCATGGGGGTTGGTTTAGGGTTAGGATCTATGGTTGTGGGCTCTCCAACAAGTTTCAAAGCTATCCTATGGCTAGGATTCATTCTACATAACTTTATGTAAAATATCTAAATAAAATATCTAATGTAAATATCTAACATGAAATATCTAGATATTTAGCTCTAACATTACTTTAGTTAAACCCATCTAACTTAGTCTCTAGGTCATGACTAACATCTAGATTAGGGCTAAACTAGGTTAGTAACTAACATGACACTAATCAATTAATTAAATAATAATAAATCACATAAATCCAAATAATTCCAAATAAATCCTAGAAAATTACCAAAATACTCTTTAGGCTAAAAATCACTAATTTGGTGTTCTAAGCCTATGGCTAAGCTCTCATGGGCATGGCAACTTCTAGGTTAGAGAAAACTAGGGTTTACACTAAGGTTTACTAACAAAGTCACAAAGTCATGAGTCATGACTTAGCATGACTTTAGAAATGGTTTAACTTAATTAAAATCACCAGAAAATCATACCATGACTAAAATACCACTAATAAATAATAAAAATAATAAATTTTCAAAAATCCCCAATTTCAGAAAACAGGGTGTTACAAACTACTAGAAGGAATCATAAGACAGAAAAATAAAGAAGGAACAACAAGACTAACTAAGGATAACTCCCAGGCAACTCACATAGAATAATAGTGAGATCCACCTCAGTTAGCAACATCATGAAGTCCACTAATGGTATAACAACTCCTAAAATATTATCAACGGTATCCTGTCAGGAAAATGAGCAAGTACAAACACTAACAGCAGTTTCATGTGAATTGACAAATTCTATAAGAGACAGTATAATGAACTACAAGACAAAGATATATGAAGACTTGGGAACCGTTCGAAAGCTGAGTTACAACCCTTAAACCAAACAAGGACCGGGGTTGTAACCCTTCTCCCGAGCAGAACTCAGTCTCCAATCAAGGTATATCATAGAGGCATATAAAATATGTGAGTAACTGAAATCATAGCATGGTGAGAAGTACTGTATGTAGAACAGAATAGGATATATGATAAGATAAAGTAAATATAAAATGTGCCTTGAACTATTAGAGCGATATGTGATCGGCTTGGGATAAGTGACAGGACAGGCTATCCACTTGGCCCGGCAATCCGCGGTGACCTCAACGGAAAGTCATGCCGGCCAACCTGGATAACGAGCACAAGGCAAGAGGATCTCGCTACACCTTTCGTGAGGGAAGAGTGGTGCGAGCACATGAATAGTGACATGGTGGCTTGGATCACATAACCCCTAATAATTTCCCATCCTCGAATAGTATAATGGACCTGGACATGACACGTCATGACACGGGATTCCCTAAAAGGATAGCTACTCCCTCTCAGGAATCGGTGTCTATACAAGTACATGGAACAAGGCAGAAAATGTACATATATACCAAGAAAATCCAGGAACAACATCTCATGTCATGATCCAACATATACTAGTCTGTGAACTATCGTGACTGGGAATCAAGTAAGACACCACGACTGAATCGGATATAGCAGATATCAAGACAATGAAAACTATCAGTGAATGTACTCGCCTGCGGTCTTGAGCTATCAAATGGGATCGATTCTCAGAGTGATGCCACAAACCTAAAGATAAGATATATATAAACTAATTAGGGTTCAACAGTGTTAGGCTTGATTCTATAGTATAAGCTACGTAATCTAGGTCCGACTCAGTCAACTAAGTCAAACTAGGTCACACCGAGTCACACTAGGTCAAACTAGGTCACAGAAAGTCAAACCAAGTCAAACTAGGTCAAATTGGGTCAATGGTTGACTTACAGTTGACTTTTGGTCAACTGGTCAACTATGGTCAACTCTAGGTTAAACTAGGTCAAATGTTGACTCTACTTCGACGTTCAGTCAAAACAGTCAACCATGGTCAAGGCTAGTCTCTATAAACATCTACAAGGTCAACACATCAATTTCAGTGATTGTGAAATCACCGGAATCGATGGAACTCAAAATACCACAAAAGGAGAAAGATTATAATAATAGGGTGAAAACCTACAGATGTTGTCGGATGATAAAATAAATATTACCAACGTGTCCAGAATGGTCAAATCAGCTAGGATAGCCTGTCCAAAAGTTCAATTTGGACACAGGGACAAAACGGTAATTTCGGCCAAAATGATGTCCGCCGTTGGACACTTTGCACCGAAAAACGTGCCAAAATAAAAGTGCACAAAACCTAACAAATTATATGTCCACAAATTCAGAATGACGATACGAATCCAACGGTATATCCAGAATTGGATTCCGTTGACCCGATCTCAAATTGGTCCGTTGACCAGGACATTGGAAACCGATTTGCACGGAAAAGCGTGTCGGAGCTAATGTCCTCAAAACTCAGCAAATTATATGTCCACGAGTCCATAATGACGATACGAACTCAACGGTATATCCGGAATTGGATTCCGATGAGCCGAACTCAAAATGACCCGTTGACCCAGAAAGTGGGACCCGCTTTGCACCGAAATGCGTGCCAGGGTCCACGTTCTCCAAATCAAGCAAACTTTATATGAAAACATGCCAGAACGACGCCATGAATCTACTGGTGGTGTCAGAAATTGAATTCGGAGTCCTGGGTTCAAAAATGGAATTTAACAAGTGCAACACTAAGATTTCGAACGTCCAACTTTGGCGTCGAATTCGACCGACCTAACAAGCTCAAACTGAAATGAAATCAAAAGGGGGCAGGAACAGGGTTATACCAGCTGTGCACCGGAACTGGTAGCGCACAAAACGGAGCTGCGACGACGAAGATACGAACCCGCGAAGTTGGCGTCACGAAACTGTCCAAAAATAGTACAAATTAAAACGTCAACTTGGTGGCCGATTTTGATATATCAAACGACGAAATTAACGGGTGAAATTTGAGAGGAGTGAAGGTGGATATACCGAGATTGAGACGGAGCAAAGAAATCGCCGATCCAATGGTCGAATTCTCCAGAAAATCGATGCGAAGTCGCTGTCCCGGAGCGAACTTTCAGCCTTGATCCCGCGTGCGTCACGCCGGGATTCCGTGCAAAACGCACGTATAGGGTGTTTCTCGCGCCGGGGAAGAAGGGACGCGCCACGGGGGCCTGCCCGGGGGTGCGCCCGGCCAAGGGGGGTCGACCCTGGCAGTGGCGGCGGCCGCGGCGGTGGCGCGCGGGTGGTGGAGGTGGTGGTTATGAAGTTGGTGATGGTGGTGAGTAGTAGTGATGGTAGGAATGGTGTTGATGGTGGTGGAGATGGTATTGAAGAAGAAGAAGAAGAGGAGGAGGAGAAGAAGTTGTGGGTGAGGGGGAGCTCGGGCTAGGAGAGGGGAGGCTCGGCCAACTTTGGCTGAGTGAAGAGAGAGAGAGAGAGGGATGAGTGTTATTTCTTTAGAAGAGATAGGAAGAGATGTGTGTATGTATATTAATATATAATAAAAGAGAGATATTGATATTTAGAGAGAGAGAGAGAGAGAGAGAGAGAGAGAAAGTTAAGAGAGAGTGGGATGGGGTGTTCGGCCACAGCAAGGGAGTGAGGGATGTGTGGGTTGATGGGAGTGAGAGAGAGTGATGTGAGGATATCTATATATATTATATTATATATGTATATATATATATATATACACATATATAAAAGAGAGAGCAAAAGATATATTTATATAAAATAAACGTGTTTTTAAATAGGAAAAAATACAGACACATCAGGGAGATGTATGGGGAGTCATGGTAGGGTCCACGCCAAACTGGGTCGGACGTTGGGCCAAGTTTGGACAAAGTCGAAGCCAAGATTTAATTAATTTATAAATCAAGCAAATTAAATCATGGATGAAATAGGTGCACAAGGGAGATCAAAATTGTGGCACGCAAGTGGCACCTGCATTGTTTACTCAAAACAGGCCAGGGCCATATATTGGGTCGTCTGGATTGGACCGATGTCGGGCCCGGAAATTAAATTGGAAATTAAATCAGGTTTTACGATAGATAATTAATTGGCCTAAATTGAACCGAAAGTTGTGCGAAGGAAATGAAGCACAAAATAGAGTATCTGAGTGGGACACGAAGGTTATGGGTAAAGAGCGTCTCGAGTAGATCAAGTAGATCAGGCATGACAAGTTGGCTCTGAGAAAACGACTGGTCGGGTGCTCCTAAATTAAAAGTCACGGTAACGTACAAACGATGATCAAGGAAAGGAGTGGGAAATCAATTATTAATTAAATGGTCTAAATTGACCCGAACTTGCGCAAAGCAAAAAGAGTACAAGGGAACAAGTTCGAGTGGGACACGAAATATTACTGTGAAGATCATCTCGTCTACTACAAACTCTAAGAAGGAAGTTTCCAGAGACTGGCATCCCTGATGCTCTAGAATTCCAAGTCACGGTAAAGAGCATTTAAAGATCAAAATTAATTATATAGAAATGAATTATTGAAAATAATTCATTAGAAATTTTGAAAAAATAATTCGGGAAATTCAGGGGGCTTACATCCTACCCACCTTATAGAAATTTCGTCCTCGAAATTAAGGTTGTAGTAGGGGTAAAACAAGATAGAAAGTTTAGGCAAAAACTTAGGCACGATCATGGAATGACAAGTTTGCACGATTAAGATAATTAATTCACAATTATTCAGGCACGATGAAAAAATTTCGCACGATAGAATCAAAATATGAACAGAATCATATAGGCACGATTATAGATAAGTTAAGTCATTGGGACACGATTCAGAAATGACTTAGGAGAACGAAAGTTATAGATGAAGTCCACGTACGAGGTGATGTGTAGCACTCGGGTTAACGGATAATCAGCCTGAAAGTCACACAAGCTTGATCAAGATGAGAGATAATCATGACCAAACCAAGGCTTGGCATGATTGAGCTGGAGTTTCAGACACAACAAAATCGAAGTCAAGGTCTTATAGACCTGATCAAGATTGAAGAGTATGATTAATAAAATTATGGAATACACTCCAAGTTCGAGCGTGAATAAAATTGGAAATAGTCTAAGTTCACTTGGCACGATAGAGGTATGACAACAAAATCAAAACTTGAGCTTCATCCGGTTACAATCAACAAAATATTGATAATAGGATTTCAGCTTACTGAAATTTGATTTAGGATTTGAGATAGGCATGATTAAGCACAAGGAAATTTCAGATAGAATCAGAAAATCAAATCAAGATCGAAAAGAGTATAGGCACGAGTGTTTCAAAATCCAAACATGCTCAAAATTGAATCTCAATACGATCATAGATACGGTCAGCTCAACCTTGGTCAAAAGTATAACGGTTTAGGCATGACCAACATGAGACTCCGACATAATCAAGGATAGTATGAAGCCAAATCGTGATTGGAATAGAATTTTGTCATTTGCCAGAATTGAATCGAAAGTTTAAAGCACGAGTGATGATAGCATTGTCCAATCACGATAAAAGTAAATAATTTAGTCTCAGCACGATTTAAATTGATCAAGTTTTGGGTAAATCAGAATTTGGGCAAGATGGAGAACAAAATCAACGAGGTCTGGACACGAGCATCTAAGAAGAAAACCATATCACAATGGAATTCGAAACCATTTAAGTTTAATCAACAATCAAGACTCTTTGGCACGATAAACTAGACAACCAGAATCGATTGCTCAATCAGAGAGGATCAATCTCGCGATATCAAAATATAATAAACAAATCAAGGATGTAGAATTGAATTGCTTCTGTTATCATAGAAACCAGAATATGGGATCGTAGGAGGAAGCCGGGGTAATCATCTCGCTCTGCTTCGACTACTACCAACAATGTCTACTCCGAGACGGATGATTACGATACTTCCTCGATTTCTCCCAAGATAAAAGATATAAAAATTCTAAAATTTTCAAGGTTTTCAAAGTATGGCTGACAGAGTAGATACGAGATAAGTAATTGGTGTAATCAAGACATAGCTAAATGATGCGAAGGAAATGACGGTAAGATGAGAAAATTATCATGCGATGAGAGAGAAAATAATGATAAACAAGAAATAATGGTAGGAATTATCTTGCTCAATTGGTAAAAGAAGTGAATCAACTTAAGATATGACCTGATAACCATACACGTCTATCCAAAACCATGTTGCCAAAATTTACACCACGTCAGTAAACATAGCTGCAATAAACGATAGAGTCCATAACTAAGGTATACACCCTATAATCATGTCATCTAGATTTCTTACCATGCCAACCGGTATGGCTGCAAGAGAATCTAAATTCAATAACTAGGATAGTATATCCAAAATCAGGCTCCATGTCCCTGTCAGGCTAGCTAATATGACTGCGATAAATTCCAACTCCATAAGTAAAGTAGACATTTATCGTTCCCATCGTCTCCATCAAATATGTTTATCAGGATATCTTAACTCAATCCTTAAAAACTTATCTTCAAACAGAATCAAAATCGAAGTCAACAACGAACGAATATCAAGATTCAAAATTTTCAACAACGGATCAAGGATAAGTAGATGGAAACTAGCGGAAATAGATCTCGAGGTAGAGTTTAGAATAAAATTCTCAGGAGATGTCCAAGGGTACTATCTAGGTCAAGATAAAAGGAAATCATTGGAATATAATCTAAAACAATCCCAACCTGATATGAGACTGGCAAATCATATTCTCATCTCAACCTAGAAGATATATAAGTCCAACTTATACCTTCTCTCTGGGGTCCACAAACTCATTCCAAGAAAGAATAGAGTTGATAACGGACAGATGTTTCAGAAATCAGGACGGACAGAACAAATGGGAAAAGTTTCGAAAAGTTCGAAATAAGATTCCCAGGGGTCATCCCAGGAATCTACCAAGAGTTTCCTAACATGTGACTGAGTACCAAATTCCTAAAATATTCCATGACTCAACCTTATTCCTAGGGCAGGCTCGCAGTAGTACAGAAAAGCTCAAGTACTACCACGACTTCGCATTAATTGCAAAGACTGGCCTGCATGGGCCACCACTAAAAATGTGTCACGACCCGCACCCGGATATATGGATACGAATACGTAGACGACGCCCAGCCTACGTCGCAGTGTCGGCGGTAGAACGCTGTCTAGTACCCAAAAATGTACACTACGTCTATAAGGCCTATAACTACAAATATACTCTAGTCACATCACAACAGCTAGGGATGATAAGACAAGAAAGATAACTAAAGCACATGAACAACTAGAAACTACTAGAAGGAATCATAAGACAGAAAAATAAAGAAGGAACAACAAGACTAACTAAGGATAACTCCTAGGCAACTCACATAGAATAATAGTGAGATCCACCTCAGCTAGCAACATCATGAAGTCCACTAATGGTATAACAACTCCTAAAATATTATCAACGGTATCCTGTCAGGAAAATGAGCAAGTACAAACACTAACAGCAGTTCCATGTGAATTGACAAATTCTATAAGAGACAGTATAATGAACTACAAGACAAAGATATATGAAGACTTGGGAACCGTTCGAAAGCTGAGTTACAACCCTTAAACCAAACAAGGACCGGGGTTGTAACCCTTCTTCCGAGCAGAACTCAGTCTCCAATCAAGGTACATCATAGAGGCATATAAAACATGTGAGTAACTGAAATCATAGCATGGTGGAAGTACTGTATGTAGAACAGAACATGATATATGATAAGATAAAGTAAATATAAAATGTGCCTTGAATTATTAGAGCGATATGTGATCGGCTTTGGATAAGTGACAGGACAGGCTATCCACTTGGCCCGACAATCCGCGGTGACCTCAACGGAAAGTCATGCCGGCCAACCTGGATAACGAGCACAAGGAAAGATGATCTCGCTACACCCTTCGTGAGGGAAGTGTGGCGCGAGCACAAGAATAGTGACAGGGTGGCTTGGATCACATAACCCCTAATAATTCCCCATCCCCGAATAGTATAATGGACCTGGACATGACACGTCATGACACGGGATTCCCTAAGAGGATAGCTACTCCCTCTCAGGAATCGGTGTCTATACAAGTACATGGAACAAGGCAAAAATGTACATATATACCAAGAAAATCCAGGAACAACATCTCATGTCATGATCCAACATATACTAGTCCGTGAACTATCGTGACTGGGAATCAAGTAAGACATTACGACTGAATCTGTAATGCCCTGCTCCACACGAGGCATTTGGTTGGCTTGTTGGATGGGATCAGAATGTTGGACCGTGACTTATGTTGGAGATCAGGAGAATTGAGACTGATACAGTCTTTCTTAGCTGGCTAGAAGGAATGGGTATTGGAACGTGGCTCGCTGGTGGAGCTACGCTTAGTGGGATTGGAGCAGGAAGACCGTTATATAAGGCAAGTGGAACTGTCCTCCTTCCTCCTTATTCCTGCATGCTTAATAAATAGAATAACGTGATGCTTTGAATATGTCCCTAATGCCTCTTACCTTGAATGTTAAGTAATTGTGATGCGATGCTTTAGTTGCTAAATTGATAAGATGCATATGCTGGAAATCATTGAATGAATAACACATGAACTTTGGAACTGCTGAACGAATTACACTTGAACTGCTAATATAACATGATGCCTGAGAATGAATCAATATTGTCCCTTATGCTTAATATTGATGAAATGAATGAATCACTTGAATAATGAGATGCTGCGTGAATGATACATGAGAAAAGAATTGAGTATGCTATTGTTCCTATGAAATGAATGAAATGCTACAGGTCCCTTCGAAATGAATGAATGCTGTTGTTCCTTCTTAGATGGAACGCAATGAGAAATGTTGCAATAAAACAAATAATGAGAATTGATGAGGCTTGGGATCGTTGAGATCACCAAGTAAAATGATGGTAATATTGGGAATGAATAAGTCATTGAACATGACTTGAATGAGATGAATGATGATGCACTGTTGTCTTTACTTCAATATTTTACCATGCATTTTATGATCACGATTGAGTCGGACACGCATTCGCATGGTCATAGGACGACTTATGCATAAGTGATGGGGATATGTTTTCTCGGACGGTACCCCGGGACGTTAGGGCGACCGATCCGGCCTAGGAGAAAACATTGGCGTGCCAGTAGGGGTACGGGTTTTGCGAGGCATCCTTTGGGGCTAGCTACCTTCTCTGGAGTCATCGCATTACCAATGAAGACCTATATGGCAACGTCCGTATGGTTAAACACCAGTGACCATGTAGTCAGGATGCATGCTAATGAATGTCTTGTGCAGGCAGAGTAAGTATATCTGCTAACCTGTATTTGATGCAGGTATGAGGGAGTCAGCTATCGGTAAGAAATCACTTAAATGTGATAATTCAATATATGTGTTGGTTTAACTTGCATGCTTACGTTCCAAATAAGTAAATAATGCTGTATGTAGCCTTTCAGTATGAGATCCTGCTTAACATGTTAAATTCAGTATGCTAAGAAAGATGCATTGCTATAAAATATTGCTCAACCATAACATACATGCTAAGTAATGCTTAAAGTGAGAACTGTTAGAATGTTTAAGATCTTAATGTTAACGATGCCTCAATGATGCCTTTTCATGGTAACACCTAGTATGCCTCCATGATGCCTTTGCATGATAACACCAAGAATGCTAAAAAGATATGTCCACATGAATGCTACTAAGAATATGTTTACATGCTTCACTCTAATTATTGCCCATGAACTGTAAACTGATGCTAGGCCCCAAGTAGAAAGATCATTCTAATAAATGCTTGCTTAAATGATCACTTTAAATGTTGGTTTATGCGGGTGGGTTGGATTCTACTCGCCAGTGCATAGATGATGTGCTGACCCACGTTTTGTGGGCAGGTGCTCTTGCTTGGGATATTCTACACACGAAGTTTTGGCTGGATTGGTTCCGCGGCATCGAAGATTTATTGGGCATATAGAAGCTCTCCTTGCACAAGATGATGTCTTCTGTTTATAAAGGATATAATGTATGGAACATTGTAATCAGTTGTACCAGTGAGATTGTAAGCCAAGTCAGTGTATCGAGTTGTAATCCAATGCGTCCAAGTATCAAATGTAAGCTGTATAACATTGTTCAGTTGGCTTTCAATGTAAAGTGAGATGTGTTGTAAATATTGTGCTTCAATACAAGTCTTGTACTTTTCTTCGATTATCAATAAAGAGAATAAAAGAAAGATTGTCCTCATTAACTTTAATTTGTCTGCTTCTGACGCTACGATGTATTTTTATTTGAAGATAATAAATTTTGTACCATATTTGCCTTGTACAAGTACAATACCAGACTTGTACGGCATCACGCCCAAGCGAGGACGATCGATTCCAAGAGATAAATTATGTGAATAAATGACTCTACGAATCGGGGCGTGACAGAATCATATATAGCAGATATCAAGACAATGAAAACTATCAGTAAATATACTCGCCTGCGGTCCTGAGCTGTCAAATGGGGTCGATGCTCAGAGTGATGCCACAAACCTAAAGATAAGATATATATAAACTAATTAGGGTTCAACAGTGTTAGGCTTGATTCTATAGTATAAGCTACGTAATCTAGGTCAGACTCAGTCAACTAAGTCAAACTAGGTCACACCGAGTCACACGAGGTCAAACTAGGTAACAAAAAGTCAAAACAAGTCAAACTAGGTCAATGGTTGACTTATAGTTGACTTTTGGTCAACTGGTCAACTATGGTCAACTCTAGGTTAAACTAGGTCAAATGTTGACTCTTCTTCGACGTTCAGTCAAAACAGTCAACCATGGTCAAGGCTAGTCTCTATAAACATCTACAAGGTCAACACATCAATTTCAGTGATTGTGAAATCACCGGAATCGATGGAACTCAAAATACCACAAAAGGAGAAAGATTATAATAATAGGGTGAAAACCTACAGATGTTGTCGGATGATAAAATAATATTACCAACGTGTCCAGAATGGTCAAATCAGCTAGGATAGCCTGTCCAAAAGTTCAATTTGGACACAGGGACAAAACGGTAATTTCGGGCCAAAATGATGTCCGCCGTTGGACACTTTACACCGAAAAATGTGCCAAAATAAAAGTGCACAAAACCTAACAAATTATATGTCCACGAATCCAGAATGACGATACGAATCCAACGGTATATCCAGAATTGAATTCCGTTGACCCGATCTCAAATTGGTCCGTTGACCAGGACATTGGAAACCGATTTGTACGAAAAATCGTGTCGGAGCTAATGTCCTCAAAACTCAGCAAATTATATGTCCACGAGTCAAGAATGACGATACGAACTCAACGGTATATCCGAAATTGGATTCCGATGAGCCAAACTCAAAATGACCCGTTGACCCAGAAAGTGGGACCCGCTTTGCACCGAAATGTGTGCCAGGGTCCACGTTCTCCAAATCAAGCAAACTTTATATGAAAACATGCCAGAACGACGCCACGAGTCTACTGGTGGTGTCAGAAATTGAATTAGGAGTCCCGGGTTCAAAAATAGAATTTAACAAGTGCAACACTAAGATTTCGAACGGCCAACTTTGGCGTCGAATTCGACCGACCTAACAAGCTCAAACTAAAATGAAATCAAAAAGGGACAGGAAGAGGGTTATACCAGCTGTGCACCGGAACTGGCAGCGCATAAAACGGAGCTACGACGACGAAGATACGAACCTGCGAAGTTGGCGTCACGAAACTGTCCAAAAATAGTACAAATTAAAACGTCAACTTGGTGGCCGGTTTTGATGTATCAAACGACGAAATTAATGGGTGAAATTTGAGAGGAGTGAAGGTGGATATACCGAGATTGAGAGGAGCAAAGAGATCACCGATCCAACTATCGGATTCTCTAGAAAATTGGTGTAAAGTCGCTGTCCCGGAGCGAACTTTTAGCCTTGATCCCGCGCGCGTCACGCCGGGATTCCGTGCAAAACGCACGAATATGGTGTTTCTCGTGCCGAGGAAGAGGGGACGCGCCACGGGGGCCTGTCCCGCACTGCTGCGCTTGCAGCTGCTGCTGCGTTGGCTGCTGCCCGCGCGGCTGTGCACGGCCTGGCGCGGCCAGGGCGACGGCGACGCGGCGCAGCGGCGGTGGCGCACGGGTGGTGGAGGTGGTGGTTATGAAGTTGGTGATGGTGGTGAGTAGTAGTGATGGTAGGAATGGTGTTGATGGTGGTGGAGATGGTATTGAAGAAGAAGAAGAAGTGAAGAAGAAGAAAAATATATGAAGAAGAGGAGGAGGAGAAGAAGTTGTGGGTGAGGGGGAGCTCGGGCTAGGAGAGGGGAGGCTCGGCCAACTTTGGCTGAGTGAAGAGAGAGAGAGAGGGATGAGTGTTATTTCTTTAGAAGAGAGAGGAAGAGATGTGTGTATGTATATTAATATATAATAAAAGAGGGCAAATTCTAAGGGCACCACTTAAATTACTGGGGGCATCATTTACTAGGGGACAGCCCAGGTTTGAGGAACTTTTACTGGGGACGTCCCGAAAATTGCTTGGGGCTATCCCAAACTTAGGGATTTTTTTCTCCTTTTTCCTTCTCCTTCCTCCAGCCGCCGCCTCCTTTCTCCTCCTCCGCCTCCAGCCGCCGCCTTCCTCCTCTCCTCCGCCTCCTCCTCTAGTCCCTCACCGTCCCCATCCACCTCCCCCTCCTCCGCCGCCTCCCTCCTCTCCTCCGCCTCCTCTTGCTAGACGCCGCCTCCGAAATCTCCATTGGAGAGCTCTTCTCCTCCGCCTCCTCCTCCTCCTCCTTCCTCCAGCCTCCGCCTCCAGCAGCATCTCCAAGGACTGCCAACAAGTTGGCAGTCCAAACATATGTTAGGACTGCCAACTTGCTGGCAGTCCTAGGACTGCCACTAAGTTGGCAGTCCTAACATATGTTAGGACTGTCAACCCGCTGGCAGTCCTAACATATGTTAGGACTGCCAGCAGTGTGGCAGTCCTAACATATGTTAGGACTGCCACCCTGTTGGCAGTCCTAGGACTGATTGGTGTGGTGCCCCAAGCAAAAAATTTTGATGGCAAACTTGTAATTTTTTCCAAAAATTTTGGGATAGCCCCAAGTAAATCTTGTGGTGCCCATAGAAATTGCCTAAAAGAGAGATATAGATATTTAGGGAGAGAGAGAGAAAGTTAAGAGAGAGTGGGATGGGGTGTTCGGCCACAGCAAGGGGAGTGAGGGATGTGTGGGTTGATGGAAGTGAGAGAGAATGATGTGAGGATATTTATATATATTATATTATATATATATATATATATATATATATATACATATATAAAGAGAGAGCAAAGAGATATTTATATAAAATAAACGTGTTTTTAAATAGGAAAAAATACAGACACATCAGGGGGATGTATGGGGAGTCATGGTAGGGTCCACGCCAAACTGGGTCGGACGTTTGGCCAAGTTTGGACAAAGTCGAAGCCAAGATTTAATTAATTTATAAATCAAGCAAATTAAATCATGGATGAAATAGGAGCACAAGGGAGATCGAAATTATGGCACGCAAGTGGCACCTGCATAGTTTACTCATAACAGGCCAGGGCCATATATTGGGTCGTCTGGATTGGACCGATGTCGGGCCCGAAAATTAAATTGGAAATTAAATCAGGTTTTACGGTAGATAATTAATTGGCCTAAATTGAACCGAAAGTTGTGCGAAGGAAATGAAGCACAAAATAGAGTGTCTGAGTGGGACACGAAGGTCATGGGTGAAGAGCGTCTCGAGTAGATCAGGCATGACAAGTTGGCTCTGAGAAAACGACTGGTCGGGTGCTCCTAAATTAAAAGTCACGGTAACGTACAAACGATGATCAAGGAAAGGAGTGGAAAATCAATTATTAATTAAATGGTCTAAATTGACCCGAACTTGTGCGAAGCAAAAAGAGTACAAGGGAACAAGTTCGAGTGGGACACGAAATATCACTGTGAAGATAATCTCGTCTACTACAAACTCCAAGAAGAAAGTTTCTAGAGACTGGCATCCCTGATGTTCTAGAATTTCAAGTCAAGGTAAAGAGCATTTAAAGATCAAAATTAATTATATAGAAATGAAGTATTGAAAATAATCCATTAGAAATTTTGAAAAAATAATTCGGAAAATTCAGGGGGCTTACACGGCGAGCCGAGACCCGAGAGCAGGAGTGAGGGGCTGCGCCGCTGTAGTGTGCCGGTCGACGTCGGCGGTCGGGCTGGAGAGGGTGTCCTTGGGTGGGGGGAGCAGGCGCTGCTGCTAGCTGGGTTTAGCACCTTGGAGTTGGGGTCGGGACTTGACTTGGGAGTAAGAAATTTTATTTTGGGAAGAAATGGCCAAGGGGTTAGCCACTGCCAGGAAACTAAATAGAGAGGGTTGGAGAACTAGATTGGGATACACGGTTACACTCTTATCACTGGAAATTTCTTTTTACCATTTTTGGCGGTTGCACTGGGCTACAGCCTAGTGCAGCTGCGGGTGCAACTCGGGCGGGTTGGATCGTGCTTGAGGTCAATCCGAGCCCAACCCGATGAATCATATGCCTAGTCCGAGTCCAAGCCCGGCTCGACCTCGGATTCAACATATGAAGCCCGAGACCGAGCCCGGAGGATTGGGTTTGGATCGGATTGAACTCGGGTTCTAATATAATATTTAAAATAATTTTAAACAAAAGTAATATTAGACACGTAATCAAATAACAATCAAGTCTTGATCATTACAAAGTACAAACTGAAATAAGATTTAGGATAATGAGTTGAAGAGTTTGAGTGAAAAATTTTAAGATTTAAACTTTTTATTTAAGAAGTTTATATATATATATATATATATATATATATATATATATATATATATATATATTTATTTTGAAGCAATGTGTAATTGTGGCGAATTCGTCTCCACCAGAGTTCGAACTCCCGGCCACTTGGGCTGCGTGCATCTATCTTAACCACTAGGCTAGAGGTCATTTGCATATATATATATATATATATATATATATATATATATATATAAGTCGGATTTCGGGTTCTTCGGGTAACCCGACACATGAACCCGAGCCCAACCCGATTTTTGATCGGGTTCAAATATTTTAACCCAAACTCGAGCCCGAATCCGAGTACTTCAACCCCAACCCAACCCATTAACGGGTTTATCTGATTGGGCTCGGGTTTGGCCCGTCCGAGTTGCACCCCTAAATGCAGCTGAATTGTGCCTCCGCCCCTGATTAGTGTTGAGCTTCTATCACGAGATATTGGAGTTCATTTATGTAGGATTCAGGTATTGTTAGTCGATGATACCTTCTTCGTATTCTTTCGTAGATATTTTCCATTCTATATTTAATATTCTTGTAGATAGAGTTGTGGATATTTGTAGATACTTATAGATAGTTTGACCCGATTCTTGATGGTTATACGTATTTGAGTTGGGCCTCTGGAGCTCACTTGATACATGCTCACTTGATACCTGACTGATCATTATCACGTATCATGTGGTTCTACGTATTTTGAGACTGTGGGGTGACATAACTTTTGTAGTGCCAATGCAGATCTTATTTTTATAAATAGGCTTTTTCTATGGGCACCACAAGTTTTACTTGGGGCTATCCCAAAATTTTTGGAAAAAATTACAAGTTTGCCATCAAAATTTTTTGCTTGGGGCTAGCCCAAGATGTCATATAAATACCAACCTAATTTTATTTTCCTTCTTCTCTCTCTACTCTCTCCATCTCCTCCACTCTTTTCTCCAACCCTAAGAAAAATTTCTAGGTCATAGTTTTGTAAACCCTAACCCAAATTGTCTCCCAACCAAGACATTGTGAAGATTTAGGGTCCAAATTTTCGTTACAGTGTCATCGAATTCATCCGTTCATGGGTATGTCATCTAATTAATATATTTGTAGACTCTCTCACAATAATTTCACATGTAAATAATGATTTATATGTGTTTAATTTAGAAAAAGTGAACATGGAAGAACCCGGGTCATCGAATGTAGCAGACTCTCGTCCCGATATGTCCGAAGAACACATTCTTGCTTCGGATGCACTCTTGGTAAGCCCATTGTAACATTCACGTCGGGTGCAATTCGGGACTATTAGGGACATGACTGCCAATACGCGGGCAGTCCACCTCTACATATAGGACTGCCCAAACTTCGACAGTCCTGTCAATAATCAGGACGGCCATAGATTTGGCAGTCCTGATCATTGACAGGACTGCCAGTGAAATGGCAGTCCTGATTATTGAAAGGACTGCCTTGCCTTATGTAGTCCTTCCTTTTGGCAGCAGTTTGGACATTTTTTGTGTTGTGTTATTTTATTTTATTAACTTTAAGTTATATTGTAGGACTTATCATCTTCCGGTATCGAGGTAGCAGCTCCAATTGGCGTCGATGTAGGCCATTTATTCAGGACCAATATGTGTTTTGAATCATACGAAGGTGCGCTAAATTAGTGTCGAGAAGTGGGACGGGCAAACAACATAGTTCTTGTGATATCAAGATCGGCCCGAAACCGTCCGGGACAACAAACCACTGTGGTTTCATGTGAACGAGGTGGTGTGTTTAGAAGGCATAAGAAAGAAAAAGTTCTCGAAAGTAAAGTTTCAAAGAGAAATGTTGGAACGAAAAAATGTGGTTGTCCGTTCAAAGTCTATATTAGAAAGGATGAAGAAGCGAAGTGGACAGTCCAAGTCATGAATGGAATCCACAACCACGAGATTGCCGAATCACTATTGGGTCATCCGTATGTCTGACGGTTTGAACATTACGGAGAAGAAGATAGTGGAAGACTTGTCCAATTTTGGAGTTGCACCGAGACAAATATATTCCGTCATACGACATGAAGATGAGAAGAACAAGTCTACGATGAAGTCAATATACAACGCCCTATCTTCTTCTAACGCCATTCGGTCGAAATCGAGAATGGCGATGCAAGAAGTGATGAAGTTGCTTGGAGACAATTATTATGTTGAGCATCATAGAAGACATCCCCATAGCAATGAAGTCATTTTACTCTTTTGGGTTCATCCCGATTGCACACATTTGGCTCGGTCTTTCGCCGACGTGTTAGTTCTTGATTGCACGTACAAGACCAATAAGTTCAAGATGCCTCTCTTTCATGTTGTCGGCTTCACCTCTACATGGAAAACATTTCCAGTTGCTTTTTGCTTCATGAAGAGTGAGAAAGTTGAAGACTACACATGGGCGTTGGAGAAACTGAAAACCCTTTACACCGGTCAGAGAGAGCCCTCGATTTTTGTTACCGACAGAGAGTATGCTCTAATGAATGCTATTCGGATTGTGTTTCCTCAAGCTGATACATTGCTATGCACATTTTATGTAAATCGTAATATACAATCCCAATGTAAGTTGAAGTTCGGGAAAGTGGATGGTAAACTTGACATGCAAGTTTTTGACGAATTCAACCATGACTGGAATTGTGTATGGCGAGCCAGCACGATAGACAGTTGCGCCGCTGCATGGTACTTATTCAAGGAGAAGTGGGAGGGGAGGGAGCCGGCTTGCATTTCTTACATCAAAGAAACATGGCTTGAACCGCACAAAGAATAATTCGTCTTAGCATGGACGAATGTGGTGAAGCATTACGGTACGACAACTACCAACCGTGTCGAAGGAGCACACTCAGTATTAAAGAGGCATTTAAAGTCATCCCAAGGCAACTTTGTTTCGGTTTGGCAAGCGACGCATATATCAATAGATCGGAGGGTGAACGAAATCAAGGCATCATTTGAGATGAGCTTAAATATTGTCAAGCATGTGCATAGAAAGGAAGTCCTCTTGGATTCTTTAATGCGTGTCATTTCTCACAAGGCGTTGGATTTCATATTTGAAGAGGTTGATAGGTCAAAGTTTGTCGGCTTTGATCCTCAGGTTTGCGGGTGTGTACATCGACATACACTCGGCCTTCCTTGTGGCCATGAGATTAATGAATATCGTCGCCAGTCCATTCCTATTCCAGTTCTTGCTGTCGATGAACGTTGGAGGCAGTTGTCTATAATGCCCGTGGTGAAGACACACGGTAATTTCTTCTCCTTACCACAAGTGAAACTTCTCTACGCACGGTGGTATGCCTCAGAAGGAGCAGAGCGGGAGTGCCTTGAGGTTAAAATTTAAGAACTTGCCTGTCCGGTGACTAAAAGAATGCACGAGCCGTCCATTATTTCCAATCCTAAGGGCAGGCCTCCAACAAGAATGAGTAGTTCACAGAAGAGAAGGCTTGAGTCAACCAAAAGAGATCCATCATCCTTCGAGCATATTGAACGAAGCTTAGAGCAAGTTTCGCCTGTACGAAAGAGCAAGCTTGTCATTCGCCGGAAAAAGGAGAAAACAGATATTGCAAACGAAGATACTGTGGAAAGTCAAACGATGCGTTTGTATATCCACAAATTTCATCCAGAGATTTATAGTTACATCTGGTCTATTGTTGATGTCCCGGGGGATGGCCATTGCGGATTTCATGTGCTTGTAATACATCTCGGTTATTCTGACAAAGACGGATGGAGGCAAGTGAGGCAGGAGCTGTACGAGGAATTAGAGAGTCGTCTTCCATTATACTCTCGCATCCTAAGCGAAAAAACAGTTGCAAGTTTGTTGACAAGTATTCCTTGCACTGACAGTGTTACCGGGCCAGACTACTACATGTCCGTCCCGTCTGCCTTGTATTTATTTGCTAATCGGTACCGGATCCCTGTTGTACTTTTTTTGGCGGGGATTCGCAATACTTTTTCCCGATGTGCTCTCCTCCGGCGGAGCACAGACAAAGCAATCTATGTACTATAGGTCAAATCAAAGATCACTTTGTCATGCTAAGGATGATCGGTCATTCTCCGATTCCTCCACCTACAACAGTTTGGTACAAACTAGCACCGGCAGAAGCGAAGTCCTGGACCGGGCCTTTTGATCAGCAAATCAATCATTATAGGAGACTGTTGCAGATGGAGGAGCCAAGAGACTTACCGGTTGGCGACTACGACGTCAAAATCGACTGAATGAAGTTTTCACATTCTGAAGGCAGAGGATGTTCCATTTTGTAAACATTTTGTATATGGATTACCCATTTTGTAAACATTAAAGTATATCATTTTGAAATGTGAAGCCAAATATATGTTTTTTGTTTTCAACTTTTTCCTGTCTGCTATTGAAATATCATACTTGTGTAAAATATGCTACTCGTGTCAAAAATTTGGGTGAAGTACTTGTGTGAAAACTGATGATAACTCATACACACATAGTGAGTTTTCATCAGGACTGCTAGATCACTGGCAGTCCTAATGTGAATGAGGACTGCCAGTGGTCTGGCAGTCCTAAGCAAAACTCTCTGTGTGTGAGTGAAAAATCACACACAGTGAGTTTTCATCAGGACTGCCAGACCACTGGCAGTCCTCATTCATATTATGACTGCCAGTGGTCTGGCAGTCCTAAGCAAAACTCTCTGTGTGTGAGTGAAAACTCACACACAGTGAGTTTTCATCAGGACTGCCAGACCACTGGCAGTCCTAAGCAAAACTCTCTGTGTGTGAGTGAAAACTCACACACAGTGAGTTTTCATCAGGACTGCCAGACCACTGGCAGTCCTAATGTGAATGAGGACTGCCAGTGGTCTGGCAGTCCTAAGCAAAACTCTCTGTGTGTGAGTGAAAACACACACACAGTGAGTTTTCATCAGGACTGCCAGATCACTGGCAGTCCTAATGTGAATGAGGACTGCCAGTGATCTGGCAGTCCTAAGCAAAACTCTCTGTGTGTGAGTGAAAACTCACACACAGTGAGTTTTCATCAGGACTGCCAGATCACTGGCAGTCCTAATGTGAATGAGGACTGCCAGTGGTCTGGCAGTCCTAAGCAAAACTCTCTGTGTGTGAGTGAAAACTCACACACAGTGAGTTTTCATCAGGACTACCAGACCACTGGCAGTCCTCACTCGCATTAGGACTGCCAGTGGTCTGGCAGTCCTAAGCAAAACTCTCTGTGTGTGAGTGAAAACTCACACACAGTGAGTTTTCATCAGGACTGCCAGACCACTGGCAGTCCTCATTCACATTAGGACTGCCAGTGGTCTGGCAGTCCTAAGCAAAACATCACAATATCCACTGAATGTACATGACAATTAAACTCACTGAATGTACATGACAAGTAAACATCTTAAACATCACAATTTCCTCAATTCCATAGTAAACATCTTAAACATCACAATTTCCTCAATTCCATAGTCATGACAATTTCCAAAATAATAGAGTTAAACATCACAATATCCAACAAGTTAAACATTACAATTTCCAAAATACAACATCAAAATCAAATCAGTGATCATGCCGGGCCTTCGTACGCGCCTCCCGATTTTGCATGAAAGGAAAGTCGACAGTGTCATCGATATGATCCAACTGGTCAGCGATATTAACACATTCATCGTTCTGGCAGCCCGATCGGATGGATTTCGCCAAAGCCTTCACCCGAGTAGCCTGTCAATTATAACAAAACGTCAATGAAGAGAGTTCACTTTGAAATTAGTTACAAACTATAATTTATAAACTTACCATCCTGACCAATGAAGCATACAGGACATTTTTTGGAGGCAGAGGTCCTATAGCTCCAATGGCAACGGGCCCTAAATTTCTAGGATTCGATGTAGTGCCCCGTCCTGCAAAGTCAATCGGAGGAATCGAAATGCCGACAGCGTTCAGACTTGGCCTTACAACGGCGACTCGAAGACATCGCTCAGGTGGGGGAGTTTCGGTGAACTTGCCTCATCTCTGCCTTCACTTAATAATTCGTGTGGTTTTAACTTGCACAAGTAGGCTAATATAAAATCTACGAACGCACATAGCTAAGGGAATAATCCCGACCCGTCGGAATGTCTTAGAACATGGAAAATGGTCCCACGATCTCAATAGAAGTCGGCTCAGCGTGCTTTAAAATGACACTCGGTCCTTCGTCCCATGGCTTGGAAGAAGGAAAGTTGGTATTCGATACAAACAATGAGTTAGCCTAAGTCATAGACGTCGTCCGCGTAAATGCTTGATAAAGAATGCACGTTTCCACTGTGCAAGGCTTGGCATAGCCTTGGCTCGTCCCTCGGGTTAAGTTATAGGCTTGAGTAAGTTAGGCAAAGTTATGCCGGTCGACCTGAGTCATTCCAAGTGTCGTCCCGCTCGTTCTGCGGTTGTCAAGTCAAATAGTCCCACGATCTCATGGGCCGTCATATAACGTATGACTTGGGTGATAGCGTCGCGTAAGACAGAAGTCAGTTACAGGCACGAGCCACGGTTGGCACGATGTAAAGTTAGCCACGGTCCATGGCACTTAAGGAACACATTTTGTTCAAGTTAAGTTGGAAGGCTACGTAGTAGTCGTTCCCTCGAGTTCAAAGATGTTCGAGGCGGTCCCTCGGTTGGGAGCCTCGCGTCCTGTCCACGTTAAGGTGTTTCGAGGCAGTCCCTCGGTTGGGAGTCTCGCGTTCCTATCCATGTTAAGTATTCGAGGCGGTCCCTCGGTTGGGAGTCTCGCGTTCCTATCAACGTTAAGAAGTTTGAGGCGGTCTCTCGGTTGGGAGTCTCGCGGTCCCGAGGCACGTTATGCCAAGTATGATTCAGAGCACGAATTGCTAAGTATAGTTCCGGTCGTACCAACAAGTAGGCCATGCATTTACGTGAGTTTAGATGTCTCGTAGGTGCGTGGTCATTGGACACCTTGTCGACAAGGATTTCTGCCTAGACTGGTTATACGCCGGGGCACCGGGCCCAGTCATCCTAGGCGGTAGACGTTATAGCAACGCATGCTTTTATTGCGTGGGTAGTCGGAGGCTTTCCATGGGGCTAGCTACCTTGCATCGAAGGACCAGCCGCCTACCCGAGTTATGTCCGCGATGGCTTGTCATGCCAGTGGCCTTTCATATAGATATTTGGCGTGCTAAGCGGCGAATCCGCATGCACGGTGTCGGTCGTAACAAAGGAAGCGTAAGCACGGTATGCGATGTGTTGTGAAATGTGTGCTCGGTTGCACCAAAGTGTTATAAAGCCTACGATTCGGTTATACGTAAAGACACGTGCTTCGGCATGAGATACGTTATCGTACTTGAGTTCTCAACATCGGTTCCACAAGTTGGGTTATACGTTTCGAGTTAAGTCGAGAAGGGCCGTAGGGCAAGTATTTGATACGACCTAGTCGTTACGTCCAAGAGTATGGTACGGAAGACAAGTATGAGTCGGTACGTTAACAATGCAAGCACGAGAAAGGTCTAGAGGCAAAGTATGGATACGTTATTAGTGCTGGGCACGAAGATGGTCTAAAGACACTAAATAGGCCGAGCGTCGGTCTTAAAATCGATCCTAAGGCAAGACTAGAAAGACAATCGTTAAGGGACTTGTATTGCACAAAGTAAATAAAACGTGTTGGTTTTGTATGGGTGGGCGAGGAGCTCACTCCACCAGTACAGTTGAGTACTGACACCCATACAGTATTTATGTGCAGGCACAGGTAGAAGCTCGTGGCGTGGAGCTCGTTTGGATGCGTCGAGGCACGGAGTTCCTTGGCGATTCGAAGCATGCGTCCGCGGGGACTGAAGACTTATACGGGACATAATGTATGGACATCGCCTTCCGAAGCTTTCGCTGGGTTCAAGTATTGTATCGAGAGATAAGAGAGAGCAGAGTGATTTGTAATGTGAGGCGAGTGTATTGAGTGATTGTAATCTCGGCCTTGCGCCCCCAATGTAACCATTGTTTCGATATCAATAAAGAGCTTCTTTTGAATAAATTGTGTTTTGGTTCTAAATTTCTGCTGTGTGTTCAATGTCTCTGCTTGGGACTTCTGTGCGACGACCCCGTCGCAGCTGATGTAATCGGCCGTTATGGAACCCGCCTTGCACGAGCGTAATCTAGGCTCGTGCGGCATCATGCCTTAGCGAGGACGATCGCTCCTACGGGAGCGGGGCGTGACATAATGGTATCAGAGCACGGCTTTACGTCCTTGGACTACCGATCGAATTTTATAACTCTGTTGTTCCGCAAACTCTGAATTGTGCTTCCGCAACGTGATATCGTTGGTGCGCTCTCTCTCAAACGTCCCTCGGCATGTCCATACAATAAGTCTAATATTTTTGAAAGCTCGTACAAGCGTTCCATCGAACGCATCGGTAGGCCATCACCAGATACGTTGGTAGGCCTTTGGGCCGAACGGTGCCGACCTTGAGTTGATAGAAATGCGTGCTAAAGTTAGCAAGTCGCGTGCGTGCCTAACGAGTCCTACATGAGCAAACGAGCGTGAAAACTCGGAGTATAGTCCATACGGGAAGGTTATACGGCACAACTTAGTCCGCATATCGCGTACCTCGACCTTTTGGTGCAAACGTGTCGCAACCGATGTTAAGTACCGCTTGGTCGGGAACGGAGATACACTTGGAGTGTATATCGATAGGAACATTATCAGACTAACGCTCAGGCATACACGGAAGATTGTTCGGGACTTTAAGAAATAGTGCGAACGACTTAGTGCGCATCGATACGACGTGAACGATTACGCTAGGGATTCATCGAATGAATCCGAAATATGTCTTAGCGAATAACGCGAACGTAATTTGGTCTAGATTGGATGACTCGAATCCCGAGTGGTGTATGGTCCGTCTTGGAAATCATTCGAGCGAAAGATTGAGGATTGCACGAGTATGAAACGTGAAAACGATTGAGTAGGTGAAATCGAATCGAAGAAATTGATACGGATTGTATACAAAAAGTTAGCACGGCAGGTAGATAGCGTGTACGAAAGGTTTGACTTTGAAGTTACGCAAACGACTCTGAGTATTGAAATTGATGTGCTCGATGGTTTGAGTTTGCATGGAACGATACGAATTGAGGAAATACGTTAGTCGATGACTTAAGATAGATGGATAAACGATACGTAAATTTGCGTTGAAGAAATTGATGTGGTGAACGATTCGAGGAGATTATCCAGTCGGACGATAGCATCATTCGCACCACTCGGAGTAGCAGTCGGTCACCCAGTCGAAATAGGACGGCTTGTAGTTCAAAGGTTGGGTCCCACACGGAGGCTCCAATAACCTTAATGTGCGCTGCGGCACGGTTTGTACGAGGCCAAACTGACGCAGTACTCTATCAGGCATGTAAGCCTCAGTAATATCATAGCATGTGATCATACCATGAAATAGAGATACTGGTTGCAGATGGCGATTTTGTTGCCGGAGATCCCGGTATGGGTGCCAAACTATCTGTAGGACAAAAGTTAAAAGAAAATAGTCAACAAAAAATATACCATAAATAGTCTACGCTATCTACGCGCTATCAACTAACCTCTTCTGGCATCAAATTTTTCAGAGCATCACGAATGGAAACCAGCGTTTCATGACTCTTAGTTTCTAGCTGAGTTGGCTTCCATTGACACACTCTAGGAAGGTGCTCCTCATAGCATGGGTTCAACTCACCCCTCACCGACATCGAACGTACGGACAGGATCCTCAGAAGGACCGGCACCAGAACCACCTCGGCCTAGAATTTGGCTGATAGGTACGTCATCGTCATCAGAAGAAGACGGAGAACTAGGAGGACCTCATTGCTTCGAACGAGAATGGGAGTGTGGTTGTTCCCCTTGTCGCTGCGGTTCTGAAATTCTGATTAGTCTCTCTAGAGGTCGAGGCCGGTCACTACGTTCCCTGCGCAAGGATGCGGTGGGGGGGTCGCTTTCTTTTGGGAGCGGCCACAGGACTACAGGACAACATAGGGTTAGTATTAAATAATGGATGTAAAAAAAATTGTGAAGTTGACATTCAGGACTGTCATGCTCCTGGCAGTCCATCATACTATCAGGACTGCCAGATAGATGGCAGTCCTATTTTATAACAGGACTGCCAGGGTGTCTGCAGTCCTGTTTATCACAGGACTGCCTACTGCATGGCAGTCCATTTTGACATTAGGACTGCCCCGTCGTCTGCAGTCCTTAGGGACGACGACCAGACGCAGTTAGGTTACGTTTAAACGATAAAAAAAATGATATTTTCGATTTCGAAATGTACTTTGAATTATTCTAACCTAATTTATAATGACATTTAAGAGATTTCTCAAAGAATCGAAATGTAATTTGAAATGTAAAATAAATTATACAATAATTAGGAAACATACCTAGCTTGTGATGACGGGTTCTTCTTCGGTGCCATTGATGATCTTGGAAGACTTAGGGTTCTTGAGAGAGAGTTTTGGAGAGTGGATAATGGAGAGAGTGTTAGGGTTTTGGAGAGTAGAGGAATTTTTGAGAGAGAGTTTTGAGAGGGTTTTGAAGAGAGAGAGTTTTAAAATGAAAATGAAATGAAAGAGAGGGTTTGGGGGGGGGGGGGGTGGGATAGCCCCAAGTAATTTTCGGGACGCCTCCAGTAAAAGTTTTTCAAACCTGGGATGCCCCCTAGTAAAATGACGTCTCCAGTAAAACTTGTGGTGCCCATAGAAAAAGCCTATAAATATTACGATATCGTGGTAGTATCTATGAATAGTAGTGTTACTGTGAGCCTATTATTGCATAACAATAGTTGTATTATTACGAAGTCCTGGTAGCTAGTACATATGGTGGAGGATAGTGGCCCCCGCCATGTGATTACATCCATCCCTTGTCATGTGATTCTCATTGTCTGTTTCTTAAATGAACTTCACGTTGTTGACGATGATGATCATTGCATGTACTCGATACGGATTCCGTCGACTCTTGTCGCATTTGCGGTCCCACCTCTCGGCACCAGTGACACCCAGATGCTCTCGTCTTCCCCTGCCTGCAGGTCTTCCAGAATCTCCGATATCCCGACCTTCATGTTTCTCGATCCGCCCTTCATTGCCACGTCAGCCCCTTTCATCTTCACGAAGCACCCCGCGTATTCTCGCAACTTGGGGCTGGCTGCAGTGTCGTCCACTACGAGGTTGACGTAGATGTCGAACTTGGCGTGCATTCCCTTCTCGACACTGATTCCTTCGACCACTAGGACCTCCTCTAATTCTTCTTGACCGGCCTTGATAGTACTCTTAGGTGGCCTTGTTACTTGAACTCTTACCGTCTCTTCCAGAGTCCAGGGGCCCTTGTTCGTGGCCATCCGCAGCATGTTGTCGTAGTCCTTCTCCTTCGCACGCAGCAGATCGCGTGCGAGCTCCGGAGCGACGGAAGGCTTAGGCCGTGCGTCGAGCCATGGCAGGTCGACCTCCTCGTACGCGTACCCAAATCTGTCCATGTCGATCGCGTCGCGAACCCTCACCCTGACCAAATCCGCGTTCTCGTCGTGGAAGTAGAAGTGGGAGTCGAGCCACTGGGGGTCGTCGAACTCCGGCCGGGAGCCGCGGTATCCGTGGAGCCGCCTCCACACGGCCCACAGCCTGTCGAGGTTCGCGTGGTGCGCGAAGAAGAGGGGGTCGCGCGCGGCGGCGTAGAGGGTCCCCATGTCCTCGTACTCCAGCATCGACGCGTCACCCACCCACAGGTGCACGGAGTTGTGGGGAGCCGCTTCGGCCGTCCCCATCCCGGAGCACGCCCCGTCCTCTCCGGGCCGCAGCTTGCAGCCCATGAAGAGCTCCGGCTTCGACGCGCCCGAGACCATGTGCTGGTACAGCAGGGCCAGGTTGGTGGCGGTCTGCTCCGCCGCTGGCGGTTCGTCGCTCAAATCGAGTTTATCAGGGGTGTAGTCGATGGCTACAGGCGCGGGAGGCAAGTGGCGAGTAGCCCGCTTCATGTCGTGCAGTTCTCCCTTCATGTAGATGTCCGGGATCGGCATCCCGTCGGGGGAGTCGTAGTTCCAGTACGGGAGCGCGAAGGTGTCGTCGCCGATGAGCTTTCCCAGTATGCGCTCGTGGAAGTAGACGTAGAACCGGTGGAACGGGAAGAAGAGCCAGCTCTCGTGGACCATGAAAGGGACGTCGGCGGCGGCGGCGGCGGCTGCTTGATAGTAAGCGCCGTTGCAGTAGAGGCAGTGTATTTGGGCCTGGCGGTGCCAGCTGTGGGGGTGGTCGGGAGGAAGCCGCTTCATTATCGCCACCGCCTTGTTGTATTTGGCCAGGTACTCCCTGTCCAGCGCTAGACGATGTGCTGGCCTGCGGATGCGGACGGGCGACGCCGACGACGGGCTCGGGAACTGAAAGTCCCTTACGATCGGCTCTCCGGAGTCCGGCGACGCTGGGCAGCAGTTCACCTCGTGGGATTTTTTGTGTGGCGAGTCGGGGATCTGCGACGACGTGGGATGGCATGTGGATAAGTTTGGGCTGAAGGGGATGCCATTGCCACTCCCACTCATGTAGTAGTAGTACTCTGTGCTGCTGCTGCTGCTTGCAGGCTCTGCGTCGGTGGTGCTCTGCTTGTCCCTTAACCATCCCTCAACTAATATTGCTTTGGAGGAGAGCTGGGAAAGGATTTGGTTTCTTCGGCTGCATGCACGTCGATAAATTAAGAGTCAAGAGCTGGAGAAGGATTTACAATGTTACATATAATATTTATAGGTAATATCAGCTCTTAGTTTGCATTGAGCTGCACCCCTAGAAAGAAAGAAAGAAAGAAAGAAAGAAAGAACGAACAAAAACTAGAACCTTTCAAAAAAAAAAAAAAAAAAAAACTAGAACATTATTTAATACCCATGATGTTGGTGTTGGCTTCCTTGGGGAAGTAGTATCAGCACAAAAACTAGGACAACGAAGAAAGGAACAAAGCACCATACACTACTAGTAGCCATCGTGACCAAAGATTTGAGAGAGAGAGTGAGAGTGAGAGTGAGAGAGAGAGAGTGAGAGAGAGAGAGAGAAGAAAAAATTACGTGGAGTTGCTCCCTTTGGATCCTCTATATCATGTGTTGTTTTGTACGACAACTACCACCGCAAACCAACAAAACACAACTACCAATCTTTGATCATTTACGGAACTGCTATTTGGCCCGTGAATATACCAGTCCGACTACCACGTGGCTCTTCTCTATTGACTGATCAATAGCGTGGGTCCTATGCTAAGAGCATCTCCAACCCTTTATGACTTTGGAAAAAAGTTAATGCCACATAGGAATGACAAAATTTTATCCAAAAGTTCTTCTCCAATACAATTGTCAAGTCAATTGTGAAGCTTATGTGGCAAAAATTAAAGAAGATATTGTGAAGTTGATTGTCTTGTTCTAGACAATGCACTTGACAATGTCTTCTCTTCCATGTCATCAATTATGAATAAAAAAATATTAGAAAAAAAAAAAAAAGATGAGTAGTTGTCTTAAAAGTTGTCTTGGAAGTTGAAAAAAATATTTTTATTGTCTTCTCAATACTTTTGCATTGGAGAGAGTTTTTCTATCTCATTGTCTTTTGAGATAATTTTGCCACATAAACAAGACATTGTCTTGTGGCTCATGCCACATAGGAGCCACCTAAGACTCACAACACTTAACAAGACACTAGGGTTGGAGATGCTCTAACAAGAGATCAATGAAAGAAAGAGTGCCACGCAGCCCGCCTGCAGAAAAAAGCATTTCTAGTTGATTTATTTGTGCAAGCAGCTCTATCACGTTTCTCCTTTAAGAGGGCCATTAGGCCATATGATTCTTCACAGCTAGCTTAGCAACATACACAACAGAATATTTCGATTGCGTGCAGGTTGAGCTAACCACTTGTTTGTCACACTAGATGGGATCATGCTGACACAATTTTAGACGGCGGGCTGGGCCCAAGCCGGGCTGGGCCGGACTATTAATGACCATGCATTGTTATAGACCGGCCTGGCTTAGGGTGGAAAGCCTCGGTCTGTCCGGTATATGCAGAGGCGGATCCAGAAATTATAAGTGGGGTGGGCTACCAAAAATTTGGGGAGGGGAGGGGGGGGGGGGGGGGGGGGGGGGGGGGGGGGGGGCTAGAAGTAGACTAATCCATATAAAAAATCAAAAAAAAAATTATATGGTGAAAAAAAGTAAAATAAAAAAATTGGGGTGGGCCTAGATCCGCCCATGGGTATATGGCCCAAGGCACGTCGAACTGTGCCTGGCACTACACCAAAATAGATAATTCCTAACACATTTATTTTTCAATTCGTAACGGTTATTATTGTTACAAATTTATAACAGTAATTACTGTGACAATAGATAAATAAATATTACAAAAATATTTTTTCTTTTTCTGTATTTTATTTATTTGTGGTAACGATAATAAATGTGATAGAAAATAAAAAAAGTATGACAAAATTTTCACTTTTCCTCCCCAATTTTCAAATCACCCCTCAATTTGACATCAGAAAAGTGTTACCAATCCTCTCTCTCTCCGTCCTCACTCCGCTGCTCGAATCCCTCCTTTCTTCCTCCTCTCTAAAAGCGCCCCCCCCCCCATTCTACACTCCTTCCATTCCACTCCATTCTTCTTCTCCCCCCTCTCTCTTCACCCAGAGCTAACCCTAGCTAGACCTCGGCAACCATGGTTGAGAAGGAGAAAGTCGGCGTTCGCCTCATCCGCGCCTGAGCGAGGTAGGCCTCCTCCGATGTCATGGCTCCAATGTAAAAAGTTTAGACAATACGTCGCTAATGTACACAATTTAGCGACGTTAATCGAACGTCGCTAAATATATGTCGCCAATTGAGCAGATTTTAGTAGTGGATCCGTTCCAACCCTCCTCCTTCAAAGAGGGAACAGACATGCGTCCGCCACCGACGGCGTGGGAGAGGAGGTGTTTCAAACTGCTCTTATTTTTGTTCTAAATTTTAGGGATTTTTCCCCATGTTTTCAGCTTCCTTTGGCAAGAAGATCAATATCAGAATCAATGATGAGCTTGTTTGCTTCATGATTTATTGTGTTGCATGTGAGTTTGATTTGTGATTCTATTGTTTCTTTTTTATTTTTTTTGGTTTTTGAAGAATCAAAAGTTTGATCGCTAGAGTTACGCTCCAGAACAACGATGTTGAGCTAGTTGCCATCAAAGATCCATTCATCACTACAGATTACATGGTGAGATTCAAGATCCAATGGTTCTGATATACAGTTAAAATTTAAACAATTTCAGGGACAGTTTGATAATTGATTATATTGTTCTCTATATAAGTCAATACAAATCTTGTTCATGTTTATTTTGTTTTCTCTTAATTTAACAAAAGGTAAAATTTTGCCTTTTCCTGTAGTAGTCAACACTTTAAATGACTTCAATGGCTGATGATAATTTAGTTACTACTATTGAAAAAAATGATAGTTTATGATATTTAGTTCAAATAAGCCTAGAATTTGACCTTGTCAGGACAAATACTATACCATTACATCTGAAATGCTACATCAATGGGATAAGAGTTGTCTAATTTGATTAAGATGTTGTCTAATTTGATTAAGAAGTTGTCTAACCTAGTGGGTTTAATTGGTGGGGACACCTTTTGAAGAAGCTTTATCAATTAAAGTTGCCATGTAAAAATTATTAATGCTAAATGCATATACAATTTATTCATATTTTTGAATGGACTATTTAACAATTAATAAACTAGGAAGGTCGTGCAAGTGTTCTGAAACCTGACCACTCTAAGATGGTTTACGGACAAGCGTAAATTTCCTAATGGGCATAAGGGTTGTCAAAAGCAAGAGGTTAGTGTTTCTACCCTCAGTCATTCGATAAGATGTATTAAAACTTGTAGGCTAGCATGTCTTGACTTCTATAGTTAGTTGAAACATGGTTATGACTATTGGAGCATCAAAGGTGCCGAGTCCTACTTCTTAGATTGCAAAAGTACGGGGTAAATTCTTTTGAATGTAATTTGATTCTTACTTTCTTCTTTCCATTGGTTTTTTTCTTGTTTTTGTAGGTTAATTTAAATTAATCCGGCAGTTATGTTTAATCATATGTGAAAATAATGTAACATTTAGCTAAGACTAAGAACTGTGTAGAAAGCAACATTGTTGACCAACAAGTTCACTTCTGTAGGCTGTAGCTACGTATCTTGTCAATAAGCTTTGCAACAATATTATGAACTATAATATAAAGTCTATTTTCTTGACAACAATGACACAAATAGAGACAAGGGACATAAGTTACAAATAAAATGAGTGGCCCTTCAAAAATTTGAAAAACAAAAAACAGAGGCATACTCCAA
>JANAVB010020095.1:0-25012 GCA_029216955.1 Iris pallida | reverse complement strand
GCGAGTGCAGGGATTAAATCACCACTTAAAACATTAAAGGCAAATAACTATAACAGTGAAAAGAGACAATAAATAAATATAGCAAGAGATCAGAGAATCAAACTCAGTGAACATCACGATATATACTGGTTTCTCTCTTGGAGGACTAATCCAGTCGCAGGTACTCTTGTCGACTACAAATCTATTATCACAAGCTAATTGAGAGCTTGCAGTCTCTTTACAACACCGTGCTTGGTGACAAGTGTACGACCAACTTCACAACACCGTGCTTTGGTGTAACGCTCCAGTCCTAAAATACTTAGGACTAAGTACGTCGACATGACAGCTGTATACATACAAGGTATACTCCAATATATGGAACCATTGTATGTATACATAAGCTGTAAAATGTAGTAACCATGACACTAACCTCATCCACAAATGAAGCAGAAAGAATTTATAACAACTTATGAATTGTTATTTACACAAGCCGTTGGGCGGAGACAAATCTACTACCAACTAAAAGAGAGAAATACAAAATAAAAGAATTTTGTCAAGCGATGCGAAGATGATCCAAGTGCAATCATCCTCGAAGAAATAGGGTAGATCATGACCTTGGCTAGAGCACCTGCGAAACATCACAAAAACACACACCTGAAAAGATCACCAGGTCCTAAGAGGGACGTAGCAAGATACAGGAAGAACATGCCATAAATACTGAATAAAATAAGCCACAAATAAAACTTTGTGACATGAAAACAATAAGGTAACCTAACCGTACTAAAGTGAACATGCAGTTGAGAAACAATCCTTCTATACTAGGGCCTTGGCTGTAAATGGGATCGGCTTGGTTCCCATATATGGCACTAGGGGCCTGTAATGCCCCAGTCCCAAAATACGTAGGACTAGGAACGTAGACATGCCAGCTGTATAATAAATATACGTAAGCTGTAAAATGTAGTAGAACCATGACTAATCTCATCCACACAAAATAAATGAGTAAAAGATATCATATAATGATAACGAATAGTCTTGATACAATATGTTGGGCGGAGACAAATCCACTACCAACTAATTTAAATCAGGAAGAATTATACAAGAGAAATGATTTGGTCGAGCGAAGTAGATGATGATCCAAAAAGCAACATCTCGAAGGAATAGTGACGATCATGGCCACGGCTAGAACACCTGCGAAAGACAAGAACACACACCTGGCGAGATAACCAGATCCTCAGAGGGACGTAACAAGATACAATAAACATGCCATATAAATACTGAATATATAAAATACGCCACAAACAAAAGTAAGTGACAAGACTACAATAAGGTAATCTAATTATACTAAAGTGAACATGCAGTTGAGAAACAATCCTTCGACGCATGAGCCCTGACCGTAAATGGGATCGACATAGTCCCCATATAGGGCAACAGGGGCCTACGTCCGTAACGTCCGAAGATCGTCAGAGGGCATCATATGCAAGGGGCTACGTCCATAACGCTCTGGAAAACGTCAGAGGGCACCTGGAGCATGCGACTCCGGCGGAGCGCACAGGTAAGCAAGGAAGTACAAAGAAGCCCATATGTCCGGTATTGTTCTCCCCACCCAATGTACCTGTCAAGTCGCATCCACGACCATGTACCTCTACTAGCTGCTAAGTCTCCTAACACGCCTCTATTAGCAGTTAGCCCTAAAGCATGCGGATGGGGGATCAGCCCACATGTAAGAACCTCTACATGCTACGTATCTCACACATCCTCGTGGTACAACTGTGTCAAGGTATATGCGATACACTACCGACGGTAGTCCCTTAACTCTAGGTTCATGTGCAACCAAAGGATAGTAACAAAGTAAACTAATAATCACTGAACATGTAGTAAATCAAAAACAGTAATAACTGGAATTAATGAACAGTGATATGTAATAAAATGCAGACTGAATATAAATAGTATAATGACAAGGTATCTTGCCTGGTGTGTCGCCTGATGTGGTGTGATACTCTGGCAAGCCATGAATGTCCAATAGCCATGTTTGAGGTGCAGGGGTCCGAATTCGCGGGATAATAGGAATATAGTCAGTCATGATCAGGATTGACAGATAGTATGATTTTGCAGAGAAAAGTATTTATACTAATTTTTAGAAAATACTTATAATACTTAAAAATATTTTACTAGTAAAAATAATTTTTAGGAAAAATACTTGTATAATAATGTGAAAATTACATCTTATTAGTCAAAATACTTTTAGGGTAGAAAAACTCTTAAGTTGTAAAATATGATTTAGGTGGAAACTATCTTTCATAATTTAAAATATTTTAGATAATAATTAAAAATAGTACTAAATTATTTGACCAAAACTTGTCAAATATATACATACACCTAATCGAGAAAATATTTTAAAATTTGCTTGAAATTAGCTAGACAATATTTGTAATACTTAATAATAATAATAATGCAATAATCATATAATATAATAATAATAATAATAATAATAATAATAATAATAATAATAATAAAAGTAATCATATAACACTAATAATAATAATGGTAAAACCTATACTGCTAATCCCTTTTAATAATAATATATATTATTAGGGTTTAATAAGTAAACAAAAGAACACAAACAATCAAAACAACAAGAAAATGAATAAATAAAAAAATAAACTAACTAACTAAACTTTGCAACATAAAGCTGCTTGTCTTCTCAAAAGAAAGAGAAGTTGTCTTCTCTTAAAGACTTGGAAGAAGAACTAAACGGAGAGAGAGAGAGATGAGAAAGGGGGCTGACTGGAGAGAAAGGGGGATGGAAGGGGGAAGCGACGCACTGCTTGTCACAGTGGCGGACGGCCACGCGGAGTGGATCCGTGCGAGCGGCACTGCGCAAGGCTCGAAGAACGCGCAGAGGCTTGCGCACGGCTAGGCGGCGGCAGTGGTAGCAGGTAGGGGCAGCTTCGGTGGGGAAGTCGACCACGGTGGAGAGCTGGCATAGGCGTGTGCTCAAGGCGGCTTACCAGATTTGTTCGGGCGGCCGCGGGGGTGTGGCCGTGGCAACGCCGGAGCCGGGGATGGGCTCTCGACGACGGGCGGCGGAGGAGATAAAGCGGGCTTCGGAGGGGATCAGCGGTGGCAAGGCACACGGCGGGCTGCGTGGCGGGGGTTCGCGCCGGTACGGTCGGCAGAGGGACGCTCGCTCGCGGAGCCGAGCGCGACATACGACGGATGGGGACAGAGCACTTGCGAATCTTGGCGACGTCGGACCCGGCTGATGCGGGCGACGGGGTTGGTAAGGTTTTCTATCCTTTTGCTCTGGTGGTTACGGGTTTTTGGGACGGCCGGTGGTGGCCGTTGTGGTTTCTGGTGGTGTTGTTTCGGGTTGGAGACGATGGTGATAATTGTTGATTGTAGTGATGACGGTGGGGTTGGTGGTATTCCAGGCGTGACGGGGATGCCACGGAGAATGTCAGGTTGGGTGGCGTCGTTGTGGTGATGATGGTGACGGGGTTAGCCGGGACAAAGAAGGGAGGTGTCGTCGATGGGATGATTGTTGGATTTGGCCATCGGGGAGGAAGGAATATGATGGCGGAGATTGAAGGCAGGAGGTGGTGGTGTCCGGGATTGTCGGACACGTCAATCATGTATTTGTACAAATAAAGATATAATAGATGGGAAGGGGCACGGACACGATGCACGAGTTTTGTGGAGAAATTAGAGGAGTACATCTCCTTATATAGGAGGTAGGAATTCCCAGCTGGATAAGGACTCGCAATGATTTAAACCCCGATGGATAATTCCATCCTTTTATTTAAATCGAATTAGAATTTAAGCGGTCAAAATCAAATCAATCTAGATAACTTCCTTTAATTTAAAATAAAATCTTTTCCAAGTTTAAATTATCAAAATAATTAAAACAAAATTTTAAATCTTTTTCATAAATATTAAAATATAGCATAAATAAATTTCAAAAATCAAGAATATTATTTAAATATTAAATTATAACATAGTTTTTTTAAATGACAAAATAGATTAATAAATAAATTCCAAATTTTGCAAATATCTAGAATATATTTTATATAAACCAAAATTTTCTAAATCACTACTTATTTTAAAATGACTTTTTATAAAAATATTTATCACATTTGTTTGAAAATGTACTTTCCTATATAAAATAAAATTTATAACAAAAATGTTTTTCTAAAATGTGTACCTCGACACATATCCGCACTCATCGAGCAAATACAAAACACAATTTTCGCATGCTATGCAAATACAAAATGCGAATTCTTATGCGACGTGCAGATACGAAGTACAATAAAAAAATATTTAATAAAAAAAATGGGTTAATTAGTTGTACCCCCCTATGGTTTGTACATATTTTGGTAACTATCCCCGTTATTTCAAAAATAAAGAACACCCCCTGGCTGCTTAATTTTTCACTCATTTTCTTCTATGCACCAGGGGGGTACAACTAATTAACTTTATAAACCAGGGGGGTGTTCTTTATTTTTAAAACAACAGGGACAGTTACCAAAATACGTACAAACCATAGGGGGGTACAACTAATTAACCCTAAAAAAAATTGTGGTAGAAATTTAGGGGATTTGCATCCTACCCAACTTAAAAGAATTTCGTCCTCGAAATTTAGGAGTAATTAGGGTAGGTAGGACGAAAGGGATGGAAGGAGTTTATTCGAATAGATTTACGAGATCTTCTTGGGACGAGAATGCAAACAAAATATTCGTCGAGGAGGCGAGCGACATTTCGATGACAATTGTCATTTGATCGACTAGAACAAAAATTCGATGGTTGTTTAGATTATGATCATGTATATGACAACCAATCAATGACTAAGCTCGATCAACCCTAACATTAACCTTAAAAATGGGCAACCTCACAAGTAGGTAACAAACTTCTTAACCCTTTGATATCATCAATATTCATGTAATATCTCTTATCATAAATCTTTCTTCCCAAGAATTACTTTCGTACCACGCCCCTTAAAATTAAACAAAACAAATATGATTATAAATGTACTCCAACTTCCTCTCTCTTGTTATAGAATTTCAAATAGTCTCAAATTTTGAATTCCATAATCTCCATTATACTAGCTTACATATCTTCCCAACTTAAAATTCCAAAATCTTCAACCAATTTGGCCCAAGTAAAAGTTAAAATCTTCTTTCTACAATTTGTATTATTGGTCAATGTACGATGCATCCATAGGTATCAAAAATAAAAGTCCGTCTTCAATGATAAATCTCGAAAACTAACAGTATACCATCATAACTCAATCTTCTATCATCATAATTGAAAATTTTCTAAAATACTTATTAGTCTCTCTCTCAAAATTTTGAATTCAACAATCTTGTCACTAACACATTTCTAGTTTAAGGGTATTTTTGTTATTTTTGAATTATTTGAATTTAATATTTTATTAGGAATTTAAAATGATTTATTTGAATGGTGTGATTTAAATACTAGTTATTTATTGCCATGTGGTTTTAGTTAGCCTAACCTAGATTGGACCTAACCTAGATTAGTCATAGCTAGCCTAGTTAGCCACATTGAGTTTAGTAGTATTGGTATATAGGTTTAAGTCATGTTTAGCTAAGTAGAGTGGTTTGCAAATGGACTAGGAAAGAGCCCTAGATTCTAGGCCACTCATTAGACTTGATTCATTGCTAGCCTTAGATGCATCCTAAAACCCTAACCCTAGCTTAAGTGGCCGGCCAAGACCCCCCTTGCCTATATAATATCCTTTTAGAAAGTTGTGCCTCTTTTCAATATTCTATCATTTTTCCTAAGAACTAGGTGAGCCTCCATTCTATTTTCTTCATAGTTTAATCATTAGAGCTCCACTTTTATTGAGATTTCTTCCATAGTGTTCTAATCACTGTTCTCCTACTGTTTGTGGAGTCACATTTCAGATTTGAAACAATTTGGAGATTTTGGGTGGCTTTGGAGAGCTCCTTTGAAGAGGCTTTTTGTATTGAAGAACACACATAGGTAAAATCCTATTCATCCATTAAATTAGGTTTTTCTTTGCATAAACACCAAGCCCTAGGTGTCCTTGTGCTGTAGGAATAGGGTTTGCTCGATTTCGTGTCAGTACATGTCCGTATCGGACACGTATCAGTAACCAACGTAGGTGTTCGACGAAATGCCACAGAGGGTATTTCGATCGAGATTTTGAAATGTAAATAAATAGGAAGTTGTGTTTGGATGTGGCTTACGTGTTTTTGCTCGACTGAGGTGTTGCTTGTGTCGTGTCGTGTCACTTTGGACACGTACACACGCGGGGTGCACAATGCGCGCTCGCGGGTAGCATTCCCCTGCTACCAGTGTATTCGTGCTCAGTGCACAGGACACTTGGTCGCATGTGCTTAGACATGCAGGATGGGGCAATGTCTGTCATGACATCCCCAAGGCCTCGTGTCCTAATATTTTGTGTCGGGTGAGATATTCGATCCACACTGGACACATGTTCACGTAGCTTAGTGTTCTAATTGGTGTTCTGTTTTCGTGTGAGTTCTTGGACACTTGTGTCCTGTTATTAGACACGATACTACATGTATGACACGTACACATGTTCGACACTAAATACCAACCATTATCATAACATATTAATTGTTATTTCTATATTGAAAGGGGAAATCCCCATTTTCTGATACTGTTAAGTATCAGTGAATTAACTACTGTTTTCTCCTATTTTTGATTTGCATTTAAATGTTAATATCATGAAAATAAATATGGATTAGTTGCTGTTACTTTTAGTAAACATGTTAGGGTTTGTGTTTATCATAGATATGTGTGTTAGAATTTACATTGGGTTTTGACAATCGATTTTTCCAGTTCCTGCAAACTGAGTTGGTTACATAGAATTGAATTGGGTTTGTATTGAAATTCCTGAGATTACCTATGTTGTAATACCTGAAAATCATGTACACTGTTTCCCTGTCATATGATTCCTGTCTTAGGATTCCTGATGAACACACACCTACACAAAACCTGGGAACATTGAATGCTAACCTATACACACATGTCTACACACTAAGAACTGAAGCCTTGGTGACTAAACCGGAGATATCACATGTATACCCATACCACACACAGAGACACTGTCATTCTCTAAGAGACCTGAGTTTAACTTGTGGAGAAATCTAGGTATAGTTGCTAATAAATAAGTTTTCTGGACTGTTAAACTGAGATTGATGTTGCACCACACATAAATCAAAACCTGGGAACTATCTACACTCACATTGTTCACTCTCACTTGTCTGAAATCTGAGATGGGGATACCCAAATGAACACATACTGCTTATCCTCACTGTGGACACAAACCTGAGACACTGTTTTGACATATATACACTATCAAGATTGGGTTACCCATTGATTAAACTGAATGTATATAGGGTGTTGTGCACAAGATTTATCAGGGGACTGAGACACTGACTGGACTTTACTGTCCTTGGGTTCCTGTGAACTCAGTAACACAAACACACATTATATGATTCACCCACACACATGCCATTCCTGTCACATATTGCTAAACCACCCCCCCTTCCCCCCACATCTCCTACACAAATACATATATTTCCTGTGAACTCATTAACACACAACACACTCTAACACACACACACCTGAGAACACACACATGGCCTCTCATGCATACACACACATGCTCACATGTGCACTAACACCATGCCTATAGCTACATATAGCAATGCCTAATATGATGTGTGAATGGTAGAGTAGCATATATGGGTATTTCCATATGTGTAGTAGCTAATGTGCTAGGCATATTTTATTGTGTATGTAGATATATATATATTCATATATGTGAATAGTGATATATATATATACATATATATATATGGTATTGGCCCTTGGTGTGTCTGTTAGACTAGTGAGAGTTGAGTTAGACTTGTTTAGTCTTGATTAGGCCTAGAATAGACTAGTTTAGACTTAGTTGACCTAGTTTGACCATAGTTGACCTAGTTTGACTTCTTGGGTTGACCAAGGTTGACCAAGAGTTGACTTTGGTCTACATTGACCGAGAATCATGTAGAATGCATAGTAGAACTTCATGTTACCATTTTGGACTTGTTGTGACTTGTGCTGTTCTGATTAGGAGCCAGACACCTCTCCTCAGACAGTACTTTTCATTCGGACACCCAGATAGCAGGCGAGTACATTCTCTGATCATTTCATATCTTGTTTAGGATTATATTTTCTGCTTTAGATTATCTTACTTGATGCTGACACGTTGGTAACACGGATTGGTACTATATGGATCCCTTCATGAGATGTTATCCCTCTCGGGAGCATCAGATACTCTTGTCTCGTGTGTTTCACTTACATCATGCATCTCTTGCTTCTATTATCATAAATCTTCGGGAATCAGCTAGTGACTCATGTACCCTCATGATCATCGAGCCTTCACGAATCAATTCATGAATCACCCTTTATGGGCAACATAGTATAATCATGAATCTTAACGTAACTTGACTGGATCCTTGTGTATTGATTGGGGATGGGGGAGTATAAATGAACATGTGGATAATTCCAAGTAGTGTAATCATGAATCAATTCCGTAGTGTAATCATGAATCAGTCCCTAGCCATTCACATGTTTATCCTGTACTCTGAATCACTAGTACTGTCTCTTTTATATATCATAGATATTTACTTACAGTCTCTCTCTTACATTATGCTTTTCTTCAGTTTCCTGTATTTTATTCTCTAGCATGATTATATTTCTTTTCCTGCTATGACTTGTTGAGATGTATTGTGCTCGCTCCTGTCCTGACTGGACCTGTTGAAATATTACAGAGGATGAGGACGAGGCTGGCTGCCCTACATATTATGGGGCTACCTTAGATGACAGTTGTGGCTTGGACCAGCAGCCGGACCTTATAGCTGTGGACGACACTCCTCTAGATTAGGATGTTTTCATTTACATTACTCTATGGATGACTGTATATATTTGATACTTGGGATTTGTGATGTATTAGACACTTAGACTCTCTGTTTGTACTTCTGGATTTCCTTTCATTTCAGCAATATCTATCTTTCTATCTTATCTTTCTGCCTTAGTTGTGATTGAGTTTACATTCTGCTATGTCACCCCCATTTGGAGAGTATAAACTGCTTAGCATTATATTGTTAGATGCTGTGACCTAGGACAGCGTTCTACCGCCGACACTGCGACGCAGGCTGGACGTACCCACGTCTCGTGCCCTTACTCTAGGGTGCGGGTCGTGACTCGTTTTTAGTGGTGGCTCATGCAGGTCTAGTTTAGAAATGTAGTGGTATTCGAACTAGGATATCACTGAAGCCTGCAGTAGAATTAGGAAATTTTTGATGGTACTCAATCACATTAGGAAAACTCTTTATCAGATTCCGTATATCTAAATTTTGATGCTTATTGTCTTCCTTTGAATTTAAACAGTCCTCCCTTGATATTTTGACTCATTCTCAGCAAATTGTTTCTTTTTGATCTGTGTCTCCAGGATGGTTGAGACGAGATCACATCACCAGGGGGACGCCGATGAGAGGTCTGCCACCTCTCATACTCAGCAGCCAGCCACTGGTACCGCAGCCCCAGTTATGCCAGCTGGGGTAGGCGTTTCAACTGCTTTCGGAGGAGCCCCTCCACCTGTGAGGCATGAGCCGAGTCTGATGATTCTGGATGTGCTTCAGCAGCAGCAGCCACCTTCGGGGACAGTTAACGCTGTTCAGCTGTTAGCCTTCTTCCGGCAGTATATGGAGGGTCAGCATACCCAGCAGCAGAGGAACACAGCAGAGCTCAGCCAAGGCATTGATCTGGTCGTGACTGTGGTTGAGAGAGTTGTAGCACAGCCAGCATCAGTCCAGGAGTCGCACCCTCCGAGGGAGAAGGGCATACAGGACTTTCAGAAGATGCACCTGCGGGACTTCCGAAGGACAGAGGGGATCTTGTATGCCGACGAGTGGATCGAGCACATGGAGGAGATATTCAGGTTGGCTGAGATCCCGATGAGGCTCCAGATTGAGGCAGCGGCCAGCATGATACAGGATCTGGTCCGTACGTGGTACCAGACCGACCCGAGGGTTGGTACTACAGGACAGACTTAGGCAGCATTCAAGAAGCTGTTCAAGGAGAAGTTCTTCCCGAATGCAGTGCTGGGAGCCCTCGAGACTCAGTTCGAGGCCCTAGTCCAGGGGAGCCAGTCTGTGGAGGAGTACGCAGGAGAGTTCTGCCGCCTGAGCAGATTTGTAGAGGGCTTGTCGGAGGCGACGAAGGCCCGGAGGTTCCAGAAGGGCTTGGTAAATAAGGTCAAGTCCTACACCAAGAATGCCCGCAGCGCTACCTTTGAGGAGATCCTAGTGGACGCGTTAGCTGCAGAGGATGATCTTGAGCTTAGGCTCAAGAGGGGGCGAGACTTCCAGGGAGGGCAGCAGTAGCGAAGGACCGGCCAAGAGGCCTCACTATCAGCACCAGCAGCCGAGGCAGTTCCAGCCGCAGCAGTTTCAGCAGCCGAGGCATCAGCCATTACAGCATTGTTTTTCATAAATAAATTCACTTTATTTATTGTGTTTCTAGGAAAATACAACTATAGGAATCCGATCTAGAAGACGATCGCTTTATCCCTTAGACGATGCGAAGAAGAAAAGCTCTCAAGAATTCGACAGCAATTTAGATATCTATGTATCTGTACAATGAATGAGAAAAGAACTCTATTTATAGAGTCAAAAATAACTGAAAAGATAACTGTCTTCATAATCTATGCATAGTTGATAATCACGCAGGACTCAAACATACGCAAGGTTAATCAGCAGTTACTAGACGTGGCCTATAACTGTTGGACACATGGCAATCGTACATGAGTCGTGTGCAAGTTACTAGGCACGCATACGAGAGATTTGTGGCATGTCTGCCACGTACTCCAATCTGATAATTTGAGATAAATCTACGCCAACTGGTTGAGGATGAAATCCACGCAGACTTGGGGCAGAAGGCTTCAGAATACACGCCAACTTGAGGCAGAAAGCTTTAGAATACACGCTAACTTGAGACAGAAAGCTCAAAATTCACGTAAACTTGAGGAAGGAACATAGAAGTTCAAAATACACGCAGACTTGAGTCAGAACGGCCAGTTGTCTTGATTCGACGTGCCTCGACTGACATAAAATCTCTGACATTGATTGCCTTGTCAGTCACATTAAATGACAATAAGGTCTTTTTGGTACGCCAACTTGATGAAGACTGAATCTTGTTGAGGAAGATTTCAAAAGTTACGCAATAGTCAGCTGAGATCTCTCGAGTCCCGTGCATACGTGGCATACAAGGAGATATTCTTTGACTGTCGCATTGTCAGTCATAATGACACTCTGACAAATGATGAGCTGTCTCTGTGTACCATTTAAACTCTGCGTATATTTGAGGAAATGGTCTGATAGAACTCAGCGTGTATTTTAGACATTGTTCTGATAGGCTGTATTAACTCAGCGTGACTTCATTTTTGAGGCCTACAAAACCCCCTTCAAAGTTTTCGAAAAATGATAAATTATTTCGAAATACTTTGAAATCGAGATGATAAAATGAATTTAGTCACGCTGAGATGATTCAGGGAAAGATTTCTTCCGAAATGATTGGACTGTTGGGATTCTGTGCGGTTTAGGATCTCGTGCAAAACTCCTATATCGAAGCAAATGATGACTTTGCCGTTTGAAATTCTTCGTGAACCTATAAAAAGGCCATAAATCATTTCCTTCTTTCTTTACTTGCTTTAGAGAGAGAAAATCCCACACAGAAGAGAAACTTCGTCTTCCCCGACTTTTCCTTCTCCTTCTCAGCAATGGCTCCTAAGATCGACACTCAGGCTAAGGGCAAGGCCCCTGCGACGTCTTCGCGTGCCACCACCGACAGACTTCCTCGCCGCGAAGCTCCTCATCCCCCTATGCAACGTAAGTGACAGATGGCGATGCGAACTGATGAAGACGAACTGATGAAGATGAACTCCACATAGAAATCTTAGGATTCTTAAAACAATCAATAATGAACTTTCAAAATATATCCCCCCTTCTTAGGGCAAAGGATATTAATAAAGTATGCCCCCTCTTTAGGGTTGGCCATACTTCACATCTTCGTGTTTACGAAGCTCTGTGTTTTACGCAAATAAGCATGGCTCTCATGACTCTGCGTGATTTTTCATATGTTGGCAGAGATGTCAATGTTTAATTATTCACGCAGACTTCTGAGAGTCATCCTCTGGATAGATTAGTCTTGATCTGTCAGCGTATTTTTTTTGTCATTTTCACTTCAATGTGATTCTAGCAATGATGCGTGACTTTTCATTCTAATCTGTCTAGACTTTGCGTGAATTAATCACATGCGTGAATAAATCATTCAGCGTGTCTTTTTGATCTTTGTCTGAAGTCTGCGTGACTTATGAAATTTTCTTTGAACACTGTTAACACGCATAAGGCTCGTAGATATAAATTTTTCTGAAGTTTGCGTGACAAAACATGTCTGATCTTTTCTTCTTTTCTTTTCTGTAGTGAACATCCGAAGTGAAGAAGCTGATTATGAAGGACATTTGAGCTTCTCTTTCAAACATGATTTATCTCATGTACAGTTTCCTCAGTTTGACACTCCGGAAGCCAGACTATCTTTGTTGAAGAATCAAGATCATACCACTCTGCTCTGTCTGATGAATGGTGAACCATTTCAGAGTCTTGACCTGGTGATCCATAAAAAACCAGCTTTTCTGTTTGGGGATGCCATAGCACATAAGTCACAACCAAAAGGCATCAGGGAGAAGGTCTGCTTCTATTTTGAAGGTGATGCAAGGAAGCCCATGTACTGGCCGAAGGTATCTAGGGGTTTGTCTATCATGCGATTCATGCACGCCAGTTACCCCAGAAAGATGACATGGCACTTAACAGAAAATCAGCAAGCTAAGGCGAGCAGAATCATTTACAAGAAAGACGGATTCTACAGTGCTCCGGAGAATCACGTATCCTGGTTTCGAGGTTTGAAGCTGGGATGTGTGCCACCCGAAGACTCGTCTATATTGATACCATTCAGGGCGCCTGTTTTCATAAATGAATTCATGGCAAATGAGAAGGCATTCTATCCTACTGATTCGATGCCGAGGATGATAGGCTTAATGAATCAGAAGAATATGAGATGGAGGACTCTGGTCCATTGGGTTCTGGAGAAGTTTGAGAATGAGCTGAAGCAGATAAATCTCTATGACGCGATCGTCAATTCCTCCTACGGCTTCAAACCCAACCCATTTCTATTCCTGGCCTTGGTTGAAAGATATAACCACCGGACGGGAACATTTATGACTCCCAAAGGGGATATGGGTTTTGCCCTTCATGAGATGGAATACATCTCTCATCTGCCTTCAGGCACACTGCCATATGAAGAATATGTGCCTACAACCGAGGAGCTAAATTTTCTGTCGGAGAAGAAACCGGAGATGGTGCATCTGTTTGAAGAGATGATGTGCCATTTCGGCACATGCACTCTGTATTATAAAAGTGCTAAAGAGGAAGCCGGCTGCCACATCCAGAAGTGGATGTCTTATCTTTTCATGAATCGTGAGAAAGATGAGAAGAAGATAAATGAGAAGAGAAGTATCAAATTAACTCCTTCAAGCCCCTCTCTGAGAGTGAAATCACCAATCTACTAGAGAAGTATGACTGTAAAGATTTCACAATCAATGAAGACTGGTATGAGTTTAAAGCTGGAACCACCTTCATATCATATGTGAGACAGAGTGGAAAACCTTTGTCAAAGAACGATCATTTAGCCGGATTCCTCTCTCTCTGGCTAAGAAGATTTGTTGTTCTTGGCTCCAGCTCTCTGGATAGAATACATAGAGGCGTTGTTTTTGCAGCAGTGCGCCTTATATACGGCTATAAGACAGACTTATTATCAGCGATGACTTGTAGGCTGAACGCAGGTCTTCGAAATTTTGTAACCAATATGCTGTCTAATCAAAGAAGATGATCGATGAATTCCCAAGAATAGAGATGCCCTATACTTATTTGTATGGTTGGCTTCTTCTCCATCACGACGGTCTGATACCTCCGGGAGCAGGAGGGAGCGGCAGCCTCTTTTTAGAGAAGTACGTCGGAGAAATTTTCTGGAAGGTTCATACTCTTCCAGAATGCAGAAATGTTTTGAACCGATCGTCACATTGGTCGATTCAATGTGCTCCTTCGCCACTGGGTTATGAGAACATGCCTCTGAACATGATAGACGGAGAAAAAGGGCACAGGCTAGATGACGTAGCTTTTCAATGGCTGCAGCGGATTCGGCCATCTCACCTGGTATATTGTCATGAAGAAATGACGTACTTAGAACCATATCTACCGAGCCGATTTGCTCAGCAATTCGGATATGACCAACTTCATGTTGGGAATGCCACCACCTGCCTTTCTGCTCGTGGAGGACTAATTGATGGAGCTCGGGCATGGAGATACTTCACGGCTAGAGATACAAAAGTTGAATTCTCTATGCCGAATCCTTTATCCAGGGCGGGGACGAAAATGCTCTATACATACGCCCGCTTCTATGTTTCATCGAGCACTTTCGTGCCGAGTTTTCATTTGAAGACTTTTGTTGCAGAAGATGACCCAGCTCCATCAAAGAGATCGAAGAAGAAGATTGTTATGCAACAATTTACTCCAGAACCTGAAGATGAGACTACGGAAGTTGAGCCCTTATATGAATTATCTCTGGAGCAAAACTTTCCTGATGAAGTTCTTCCTCCAATATTCGTGTCCATCTCTAAGAGGAAACGAAGTGATGAATCCGAGACAGTCTCTAAAAAGAGCACTAAGTCTCAGACTTCCAAGAAGAAAGGAGTTTCAATAACCGCCACCTCATCTCTAGGTGGTATCCCCGTTGATGAAGACGATGCTGCCGACAAAGATGAAGATACAGATGAAGACGATGCTCCTTTGATAAAAAGGAGATCGAGAGGCAGATACGTCAAGAAGACTGTCGGAAAGATGAAGGGCAATGAACTCCTGGAAACTATTATGAGTGGAGGGATCTTGCCAGAGATCGATGAAACGGTTTCCACGGAGAGAACAGAATCTGATCATGTTCATCTTCCAGCAACTTTAGCTGAACCGACTGAAGTAGAGTCGACTGTCCCGACGACAAGTGGAGTAGCCGCTGAACCTTCAGAGATGAGGATTATCCCTTTTGAGCATGGGAAAGAGGGTGTCATCCAGGCATTAGATGATCAAATTGAATATTCAGAAGAAGAACCAGCTCCCAGGGTAGAAGTTAGGGAACAACCAGATGTTCCCTCTTTTTAACCTATAGTTGAAGAAACTCATGTTGAAGAGAACATTCCTTCAGTCAGAGGCGATGAAGACGTGCCAACGTCTGAACTATCAGCTGCTGATGAGTTATTGAAGAATGTTTGTAAAGACATCATTCTTCAAACTAACATTCCAGAAATAGATGTTGATGTGAATATCATGGATTCTGGATCAGAGACCCATCTTGAAGCTGGGGATCCAAGAGAGTCTGAAGAAGAACACTTTGAGAAAGAAGAAGAGGCTGAAGAGGAAGAGGATTGGCATCCTGAGACTTCCACTCATTATGATGAAGATAAAATCAGAGGAAATAGAATGGAGCTCAGTTCTGAACTTGCTCAATCTTCTGATAATGCTCCAGCACCCAGTAATTCTGGAGCTGGTAGTAGTCACATAAAGCAGGTGTCAGACACTATTATGGATCGACTGCGAGAGGATGCGAGACTCCCTCAACATATAGAATATGAACCTCAGCCTGGTAGAATTTTATTTCAAATTATGTTTCTACTATTTCTTTTTCTTTATATGTTGATTATTTTTTCTTTGACTAGTAGGAACTGCTGCAGCAATGAGCTCGACTCATGCTCCACTTATCCAGCCTGATGTTGATGAAGAGAGCTCGCATTTGCCAACTTCTCCAGCGGCACATACTTTAATTCCCAGGACAGAGAACGTACAAGCTTCTTCTTCAATAATGACAACAACTCCTGGGTTTGAGACGGGATTGGCAAGGACTCTGGGGATGTATTCAGATATCATCTATTCATATCTGGATACGTACTCCAGGTATTTCTTGAAAGACGAAACTATGCCCTTCTCTGATCTCCGAACGATGGTCAATTTCCCGCTCCTAGCACTGCGACATGCTGGCTGCGAATCTCAATATATCTTCTTCGAACATCTTCTAGATGAATTGGAGATAACTATCCGAAGATACTGGGAGATCAAGAAGGAAGATGTTAAATCTTTGACTGTGGCTGAGATCGCTCAAATGGAACATGAAGCCCAAGCTCAGCAAGCTGCATTAGAAGAATTTCTTGCTTCTTCATCTGAGAAGTTAGTAGAAAAGGGTGAAGAAATATTAGCTACTCGTCAGAGAGTAGAACTTCTGGAGAAGGATGAAATATCAAAGCTGAAGAGCTTAAAAGTTGAAAGAGGAGCTGGCTCGTCTTCAGGAGCGAATTGCCTTCATGGAAAAGGAGCAGACTGAGGTCGTCACTGCTCGTATATCTGAAGCTGAACGCTGTCAAACTCTTCACAAGAGCGAGCGCAGATGCAGGAGAGCAAATTGAAGAAGTAACCGTCGCCAATCTCTATCATCACTTTGATGAACAATTGTCACAGTCGAAGCAGCAGAAAGAGTTCGCAAAGCTCATGATGAAAAAATGAGTACTGTACTTGATCGTATTAAGGAGCTAATAACTCCTAATAAATAGATCTTTTACATTTCATTGAATCACTATTTTGATTTTGAATGAAGACAAATAAGAACTTTTGATCTGATTTTTGACTTGTTGTTTTGATAATAAGTATCATAGAAAATATGTTCAGAGGTAAAAATACATGACACATTTTATAGAATAGATATACAAATAAACTTTGTAATTCTATCAGATGATATTAAACCAGAGATGATCTTAGTTTAATACTGATTAAAAAAATAGAATTCAGACATAAAAAATCATTGAACTCAATTTTTCATGATCTTTGGACTCGAGAATCAAAAGACTAGATATCATTTTCATAAATATGATACTGAAATAGAAAATTCAGAGGTAATATGGACGTGATTTTTTAGATATCAAATTTGCTAAGAAAATGATACAAAATAGAATATCTATTTCCACTGGGGATAAAAGATATCGAAACGATTCTTGTAAAGAACAATGACTTTGGTTTTTTACTAGCTGGGGAATGATAGGAGAATAATCTTGACAGTTGAAAATATTACACATAATATTTCTTCAAGAATTTGCCATTAATGGGCATCATAGTGACTTTACCATCCATAGTGGTAAGCTGATATGCCCCATTAGAAAAGACTTTATTCACAATGAATGGACCTTCCCACTTTGCATCGAACTTGCCTTTACTCATGTGCGTCATAGTCATCGTACGTCTGACTGTAAGAACAAGTTCTCCTTTTGATATGCTCGAACTCTAGCTTTCTTGTTAAAAGCTCTTGAGATTCTAGCTTGATAGAATTCGATATTCTGTTGAGCAGATAACCGCTTTTCATCCAGAGCTTCTAATTCCTGAAGTCGAAGACGATCTATTTTCGGTGGTAAGTTCATTAGCGATTGCATCCTTAAAGAAGGAATTTGAATCTCTAATGGAAGAACAGCTTCGCATCCATACACCAGAGAGAAAGGTGTACATCTAGTAGCATTATGAACTGTAGTAGCATTATGAACTGTAGTGCGGTAAGCCCACAAACATTTACCAAGTTTCTCACTCTAATTACGTTTGTTAGTAGAAACAAACTTCTTTAAGAGTTTGATGATGGTCTTGTTGAAAGCTTCTGCTAATCCGTTAGCTGCCGGATTATATACGGTAGAAGCCACATTGTTGATCCGATGATCGTCACAGAATCGAGTAAATTTCTGGCTGACGAATTGTGGTCCATATCATGAATAATGCGTCGAGGAACACCAAATCTGTAGATGACATGATGCTTGATAAAGTTGATGACATTAGAAGTTTTGACTTCAGATAAAGGAATAGCTTCGGCCCATTTGGAGAGAAATAATCAGTTATTGCGAGAATAAACCGATGACCTTTTGATGACGGCGGATTGATCGGGCCAATAATGTCCATGCCCCAAGCTTCGAAGGGCCATGATGCTGCCGTTGGTTGTAGAAATTCTGAGGGTTGATGAATAAAATCCGCATGGATTTGACAAGCTTTACACTTTCTTGCATATTCGATGGCATCTGATACCATAGTAGGCCAATAATAACCCATATGTCGAATACGGTCTTGAAGTTTTGGTCCAGGCTGATGTGCTCCACAAATTCCATCATGTGCTTCGCAAATAATTTGTTGGGCTTCACTACCGACAAACATCGAAGAAGTAAACCATCATAAGCTCGACGATATAAGGTTTTTGTAGTATGATTGTAATAGAATCTGAGTGATCGTCGTCTGATAGATGCTGCCTCACTCAGATTATCTGGAAGAATATCATACAATACGAAATCTAAGAAAGGAAGTCTCCAATTTATCCGTATTCCGAGTCTCAACTAAATTACTGAAGGTGAATTCCATACTAGAATCAGATGATGATGATAATGATTTACGACTTAATCCAAATCCTCTTGTTGTATTGATATCATGAGATGTTGATTCTTCAATATCAACTGGAAGTCCTAGAGTTAGGTTGTTCTCAAGATGAAATAATTCTCGATTGTAAACAACAATCATTTGTTGACGTCTAACCGGAATAGCTAACACCGTCGCAAGATTAGCAAGAGCATCAGCTTCTGTGTTACATGCTCGCCTAACATGCTCGATGAAGAATCCGTCAAATGAAGAAGCCATAGATATAGCCGATCTATGATAAGGAACCAGATCATGATGGCGAACTTCATAAGTATCCCTTATCTGATTGACAATGGTTTAGAATCTCCATACGCTTCCAAATGTTGAATATTCAGATGTTTAGCGAGTTGAAGACCAATAAGCAGTGCATTATACTCAGCTACGTTGTTTGACCATGGTTGATCGAGAGAATAAGCTCTTGGATAGCAAGACCTTCTGGCGACACAAGAACGATTCCAACCCCAGCGACAATGTCACCATTAGGACCTTCTTGAAGCTCCATCAAAGAATAGACGCCAAGTAGGATCTTCTTCAGCAATTTGGCTTGAGTCTAGGACTTCATCTGGGATTTCATCATAAAGTTTTGAATTTTTTGGAATTGAATGAGCAGCCAGAAAATCAGCTAAAGCTTGTCCTTTGACCGATTTCTGAGGAATATAGTGCATATCATACTGAGCAAGCAAAATTCCCCAATTAGCCAATCGAGAATTTAAAACACTTGGTTTCTTCATCATCACCCGTATAGGATTAATCCTGGAAATGACATGAATGGTCTGGCCAATGATATAATGTCGTGTCTTTTGGACAGCGAACATCAGGGCTAGACATTCTTTTTCGACCGATGAATATCGAGGTTCAGCTCCGGTCATAGTACGACTGAGATAGTAAATGGCTTGTTCATGACCATTTTTATCTTTTGAGCGAGCAATGCACCCAATGAATGACTAATTGCTCGGGTATATAGGAGGAACGGTATTCCTGAGACAGGAGGTACCAATACTGGAGGGCTCATCAGATATTATTTATATCATCGAATGCTTTCTGACATTCATCATTCCAGACAAAAGAAACATCTTTCTTCATAAGTTTATTGAATGGTCTGCAGCGTCCTGAAAGATTAGAGATGAATCTCCTGATATAAGCGATCCTTCTTTGAAATCCTCGTAGCTCTTTTAAGGTGCGTGGAGGACGCATCTCTTGGATGGCTTTGATCTTCTCGGGATCTACGTGTATACCTTTCGAGGTAATGACGAAGCCGAGAAATTTGCCACTAGAGACGCCTAAGAAGGACTTAGTAGGGTTCATCTTTAATTGGTGCTTACGCATTAGATCAAAATAGTCTTCAAATCTTGGATGTGATCCTCTTTTGTCGACTTTTGACTGCAGTATCATCAACATAGCATTCGACTATTTCTGTAAATGTTCACGGAATATAGTGCTCATGGCTCGTTGATAAGTTGCTCCTACATTCTTGAGACCGAATGGCATAACTGTATAACAGTATGTACCGATCGGCGTTCTGAAAGAAGTGTGTTTCTCGTCATCTGGAAACATTTTAATCTGATTGTACCCAGAATACCCGTCCATGAATGACATCCGTTCAAACCCACAGGTATTATCGATCATAACATCAGTAATTGGTAGAGGGAATTCATCTTTAGGACATGCCGCATTGAGATCACGATAGTCTATGCATACTCTGATCTTGCCAGTCTTTTTAAGGACAGGAACTATTAGCCACCCAATTGTGATGTTGTTCCTCTCTAATAAACCCAGAAGCCATGAGTTTATTGACTTCAGCTTCAATTGCATCCATAATGTCTGGACGAAATCGTCGCTGTTGTTGTTTGACCGGTTTAGCATTTGGCATAATATTGAGTTTGTGAGTTGTAATCTGTGGATCAAGTCCTAGCATATCTTTATAACTCCAAGCGAAGACATCGATGTATTCACGAATAAGTTTGATCATGTCTTGCTTATCAGTTTCTGAAAGACTTTCACTAATGAATATTGGTTAGGGGGATCCCTCTTCACCAACATCTATTTGGACGAGTTTATCTTCAGTCGGAGGTTCTTTTTGCTCGAATCTAAACTCCCATTGATTGTCTAACCTTTGGGCCCATTGTTCTGATTCAGGTGAGATTTCAAATTCGTCTTCGTTTTATCATTTTCTTCAGAACTGTCAACGGAGACCATGTTGGAAGACAGAATATTGTAGTGGAAGTCACCGATACTTGTATCAGAATCCCAAGAGGTGGTACTAGAAGAAAGATCTCTTATCTTCGTCAGATTCGGGATCTTCATGGATAGTATTGATAAAGGGAGTAGGAGCAATATAACCCAATCCGCATTTTGTCCTTCCATATTTTAGAGAAGGAATTAGAACAGGCATTTTCTTCCTCTTCCATCACTGAGGCCAGTTCTGAAGTCATAGCCCATATTTTTTATAATGTCTTTAGATTGCTGACTATAACAACGTAATTGTAACCTTCCAGTATCATCGTTTGTCATCGTCTTCCAAATCAGAAGGATTCTGGGGCCCTTTGTGGAAGAATATTGGAATGTCTCCTGGCTTTCTACTAGGAACCAGAAAGTATGAAGTTTGTACTAATTCTAGGGATACCCCTGTATGAAAAGTCTATACAACTCCTATGGTTATTGTTCTCAAGTCATCTAACAAATGCAAATAACTATGAACATGATTACACACATCAATATACTGCAAAGATGGAGACTTTTCATTAAATTTAAAAGTAGTAGTATTTATATTGGGAGAAGGCTGAGCCTTAGAAATCTTAGCCAAATCAATGACTAAAGGGGGAGAAGAAGAACGAGAGAAAGTTTTGTTCGATTAAGATAGATAACAAATGGCTCAGAAGAGGTGAGCTCCCTTGAAGCCTGAGATAGAAGAGTAGTCCGCCCACTAACAGGGATTACCAGAGTATCCTGTTTTATATGTGAAGATACAAGAACTGTAGTACGCCCACTGACAGGAATGATCAGTGTATCTTGAGTAGACGACTGAGGTAATGGAGAGATCCGTCCACTCACTGGAATAATAAAAGAACCTTCTCCAGAAGGTTTAGGAGACTGTTGCTGAGTAGTTCGACCTTTAACAAGAATTATCAAGGTCTCACTTTGCGGATCCTCTTTCTCCATAGCTTGTATCACCCTTGTATACTCTTCTTTGTACATCCGGGAATCATTGAAATAAGTTTCAACCCCACGGAAAGGATTTATATCAGCAACTTCCTTTTGTACTCTTCCATTGCTGTTAATGTATTTAAAACACTGATGAAGAGTAGAAGGTACTATATTATTTTCATGAAGAAAAGGTCTTTCCAGAAGAAGATTATAAGATCCCACGATCTCGATCACATAGAAAGTAACTTTGGATCTGAAATCGCCTATCTGAAGTTTCAGATGAATCTTTCCCAAAGGCTCGCTTCGGCTTTGATTGAATCCCAATATAGTAGTGACTGTCTTGGAAAGTTTGTGAAGAGGGATTTTTAATTCATCCAGCAGACTCTTTGGCATTATGCTTAAAGCAGACCCTGGATCAATAAGAATGCGATCTATCTTCATCGTATCGATATAACCGGTGTAGTAGAGAGGCCGATCATGTCGATTATCCTCCAATAACATGTCATCTTGTGTAAAGGTGATATTTGGGATGATCTCCAATACAATATTGCAATATAAGCAAGTAACAGGTTCTTCATCTGGCTTCTTTAATTGTGCAAGACAAGAGTCAGCCTGAAGAAGTGCCTCACTTAATGTCTCCCGAGTCTCTTTAGAAAGACGTAGAAGTTCAAAGAGGGACATTCTAGCTGGAGTATTAGCAAGTTTAGCTAAAATGTCAAAGTTATACGGCTTCTGAAGTCCAAGAGGAGGGGACTTCTTGATTGGTTTATCAAATCGAGCCTGTTGTTTGCCTTTCTCAAGTGCTGTGGGCTTGGAAGGAATAGGTACAACTGGTGTAGTTGAAGGAACAGGTGCAGTGGATGATTCTTCTTCATGAGGAACATCAGAAATATCTTTGTCAGCTGGAGAGATATCAGGAGTATCTTCAGGACTCTCAGAATAATCCTTTAGATAATGTTTCCCTGTTCTAGTAGCACCAGCAAGTTCTTCTGTTTTATCTTTGGTTCTGTGTCATAAGCAGATCCGCAAGAAGTCATATGACATGACTTAGTTTTTTCAGCCTTCTTAGATTTTTGGGAAGTAGTCTTTTGAAGAGGAGGAGATTAAATCTGCCACTAGATCGGGATGAATCCATATGATTTCTCTGTTTCAATAGTGATCGGTACATCCTTCAGACTGTGGAGGGAGAATATTCACAACTTCAAGAGTCGCCGTGGGAATAGGAACGATCCCGCTTTCAAGGAGTTGAGGAGGAAAATCTCCGAATTGTATAGAGACGACGTTGGAGGTGACGGTCTTCTCTTTCGGAGTAAGAGTGATAGCTCCAGATTTGATCATTTCTTGGATTTTTCCTTTCAGTACAAAACATGTACGAGTTGTGTGACCCAACATTCTATGGTACGGACAGTATTTAGGATGATCTGTCTTACCAGCTTCATCGGGTTTCTTGATTTCAGGTAATTGTATTTTATTACCTTTAAGTAGACATTCAAAGATACCAAGGACGTCATCGTCGTCAAATGAGTATTCTTCTTTGGGGCGAGGTGCTCTTGGTTGTTGATTTGTTAGAGCTGGGGTAGCTTGGACAGATATTACTTCTTGATTTTTGCTCTGGAGATTGACTTCGAGAGTCTCTTTTCCTTTACGATTGTTAGGTCGCGTACTATTGCTAGTATTTTGACCTGATTCATTAGGATTCATGTGTACCCCCAGACCTTTGAAAGTCTCGGCACTGACTTCGGCAGCTTTGGCACTGACGATGAAGGAAGGCCAATCTTGGAATTGAGTAGATCATGTCCACATGCTGATGATTGGTAAGAGATTCGACTTGCAAGTGTTGATAGTGACAGCATCGGGAGTTCCGAGGGGCATCTTCAGAGCTTCTCTTCGAAATCTTTCAATGAAGCTTACAGTGCTTTTATTATTTTCTGTTTGATTCTTATAAGAGCAGACATAGTCATGTCATTGAGCCCTTCATAAAACCGTTCAAGAAACATTTGTTTAAAGCCAGCAAATGAGGTAATACACCCATCAGGGAGACTTCTATACCATTCATAAGCCGTTCCCTTGAGACATCCGACAAACACCCGAGTAAGGAGGGCATCGTTTGGTTGCAGCTGGTCAGTCATCACTTCAAAATGATTGATAAACTGACTCGGAGAAGTGGTTCCATCAAAGAATGAGATAGTAGGAGGCTTGTATTTAGGAGGATATGATACCTGCTTCCATTCTATTGGATAAGGTTGCTTGATACCTAACCTTTGTAAACCATCTTTTTGTTTGAATGCCTCAAATTGGGTTCGAAGATTCCTCAATTCTTCAGTAACGACTCCAGAAGATTGTGGAGTTGTAGATTGTAGAGAATAGTTAGGAGGAGGGACAACATTATAAGCGCTACCTCCAGCTCCCGAATGGCTAGGAATTGGTTGAGCTTGTCCAGGGATATTGGATTGTACTGCTGGAGGAACTTGCACTGGACCTATACCAGTGTCAATCGGTATGGCGTCAGGTATAGTCTGTCGATTTTCCAGCTGGGTTGCCATAAGTTCATACATTGACTTCATAGTATCAGCCATAGACTTCATTTGTTGTTCCAAAGAAGCAATTCTTTGGTCTTGGGGAGTCATTGAAGAAGAAGGTTCATTGTTTAACTCAGTATTCCATCCACCATATAAGTTGTGACTGTACAAGGGATTGTTGATGATACTGTTTGTTCTGAATCATTGCTTTGTGTATCAAAGTCATTTGTAGGAGAACTACCCCCAGTAGAAAGAGGTGGGAAGTTGGATTCTCCAAGGAATTCAGAATAATCTTCAGAAACCGAAGTTCTTTGATTAGAAGCCATGACTCTTAATCTGGTGCCTCTATATACCCCATCTGGACTATCAGTTCTACCCCCAGTATCCCGAGAGGTCATGTTGATAGAAGCGAAAAGAGGTTCATCTTCATCAGGCATAGGTTCACACTGAATCCGATTGAAGACAGATTGTCGTTTAGTTTGACATCTGTATTGAATTATGACCCTAGGTTGGAAGTCACATTCATGATCAGCATGGTCATGATCCATTGACACAAAATTATTCCTCCTCTTTTGTTGAAGATGTTCTCGCAAATCCGTATGTGAAGATTGAGGTATATCTGAGAACAATCTTTGTGCATTTTTAGGAATGTATTTCCTGTTCTTGGGTCTTGATGGCTCTGATTATACAAGGAGTGATTAATCTGAGCCACATAATTTCTGGCAT
>JANAVB010020094.1:20000-36330 GCA_029216955.1 Iris pallida | reverse complement strand
AGGGGTTAGGTTCGGGTTATTTTTATTTAGGTTTTTAGGTTATGGGTTTGAACCCGATAACACGAATCTAAACTCGTTAACCCTTGTCTCTGTGTCCTGACAGTTAAGAACACACGAGTCTCGTGTCCGTGCTATGCACGACACGTACGAGTCGAGTTTTACGTGTCCAGACTCACCATCACGTCGCGCGTGTCCTGGCGAGTCACATAATTGTGTACGAGACACGTACGACACGATTCGAGGCTGCTACTTACGTGTCGACGAACTGGGGGGGTTGTGGAGTGTGCTGACGGCGGCTAGAGGCATCGGGGACGCGACGCTCGGGTGGCGCTGCGTCGTCTCGATGAGACGCGTCGAGTGGTGGCGGTTGTGGGCAGTGATGGTCGCTGTGGGGGGCGGCGCTGCACTCGCGGAGTTAGGGTTAGGGTTTAGGCTCTTGTCAGGGACGAAAGGTCTAGGGGTGGTCGATGGTGAACTAGGGTTAGGGCTTAGGACTGGAGGGTACTTATAGGGGGTTTTAGGTCGGTCGGGGTGGGCTTGGTCGGTCGTGTGTGGCAGTCGCCGCAAGTCAATGGTCGTCGGGGGTAGGTGAGTACGTGGGGGGGGGGGGTGACGGCCAATTTACAGTCGGGTCCTAGAATTTAGGATTTACAGATAGGTCCAAACTAGGCCTGTAATGGTAGCTTACCGGTCGGATATTGGCATTACCATATCCGAACCATTAACTATCGGATATATCCGATAACTATCGATATCCAATCGAATATCAGTTTTGGCTACCGTATCCGTTACCGATAATTTTAACGGATATCGGATAATATCCGAACCAATAAGATTACTAAAAAATAATTTAAAAAGGGAAGAAAAAAAATCAGAACCAGCAGATTTTGTCAAGAACAACATATGTCTACATTGAAACGACAAATTTTATTTAGAACAGCAGATTTTCACATTTAAATATCAGAAGCAACATATTTCTACATTGGAACAGCATATTTTGTCATATATATGTGCAGATTTTCACATTGAAATATCATAAGCAACAGATTTTCATGCATACATTGGATATATTTGCACCAAAAAATTCTCCAATCAAGCACATATCTAATAATCTCATGCATACATTGAATATATTTTAAATTTATTAAATAATTTAATATTATTGGTTCGGATATTATTGGTCCGGATATGACACTTACCGTATCCGCATCCGATATCCGATAATATCCGATATGATATCCGAATTCGTATCCGTATCCGAAATTTCGGATATTTCGGTTCGAATACGGATCGGATACGGATTTTCGGTCTACCATTGACAGGCCTAGTCCAAACCCTAACAAAATGCAAAAATAAATTTGCAGAACCTAAATAAAATAATTCAGTTAATTACAAACTAATATTAAAACAAATTTGAAAATTAGAAAATGCTATTAAAATATTTCAAATAATTACAAAAGGATATATTTTGATTTAAAAACTATTTAAAAATTATCTAAAAATTTTGGAAAAATTCCTAAAAATCATATTAAATTATTTTAAAGCTAAATAGGTCATTAGCAACTAATTAACACTAATTAAATTAAATTTAAAAAATAGGGGCTGACATCAACCTTAATTTTCAACTTCACTTTCTTTGGTGTAATTTGTTGAATTGTTGATTTTGTTCAATCAACTTAAAGTGTAATATATGACGTGCATAGAAGGAAAATCTGTTCAAGAGATGGTGGATGAAGCTCTGAAACTTGTCCCCAAGTGATGGTCATTTATATATAGTACCTAATTCCTGCCTATTTTGGTTATAGTAGGCACCATATTACATGTAACAATAAATCATTGTTTGTTACTGCAGGAGACAGAAATATTGATCAAGTTTCATGACACTTTATCCTTCTATATTTGTTAAACTTAGTGGAATTTCCATTTTCTCTTCTTATATAGGTAAACCAGATTAGAGAATCCCTTGCACTATGGGTGATAATAATACAGCATTTAGCCTACCACAGGTATGATTCTTGTTGATTATATTATTTCATTTCTCCAAGTTCGGTCCTTAAACTTTTGTGTACTATGCCCAATGAGTATGTGAAATATGTTTTGAGCTGCCTTGTATATATATTTTGCCCTTTACTCGGCGTACATGAATCATGATGCTTCTAATTTTTTTCCTGCATGTGATAGTTTCTTTATGTTGCCAACAAATGATTCTTTATACATTTGTCCTTCTAGTCTATTAATATTTTTTCATGTTTCCTAATTTTCTTGTCACATACCTTTTTTTTACTTTGTGTTTCAAAACATATATAAGTGTATATGGTCCCAAGTTGGCCTTTGAACACAATACATTTTTACTCCACTGGCCTTGTTTTAGTTTATGACACACAACTTGGTCAGTTTCTTCAAGGTACAATATGCAATGACGGACTTTTTGATGTTGAAAAAAAATTGCAACAAAAACTTGATTTCTTTTTTTTGATATTGTTGCAGCCTCGAAACCGAGCTGTGAGTTACATAAGATTGGACAAGTAGAGATTCTAAACTTTGGTTACATGGAGATTAGGTTTTGTATATCAAATTTTCAAATATGGACCGAACCTTGTATAATTTATATTCCAGTGCTAATATTTCCTACATGTACCAGTGAAGTCCACATGGATGAGTAAATTTCTTGGTTTGCTTTCTATTAGTCTTTGTAGTATGCTAATATTAAACAAGTTAGGTTTTTTGGCTACTCAAGTATGTTAAACTACTGTTTCAATACCAGAATAGCTAGATTGGCTCTTCAAATTCAACTTCTATGTAAGTTCCATAGCCTCTACCAGCTCCTTTTCTATGTGGTGTCTATGGAAGTGTATGATGAACAAATATTGTAGTATAAGAATCCTGCAAGTCATTCAAAGTTGTACTATATTCCAGTGATCAATAGTAATAGTTCTTAACCACTAAAGTGGCAACTTGCAATAAAGAACATTTTGGTGTAGTTGCAAGTTGATGTCAGATATATATTTGTTTTTCAAATTTTAGGTTTATATTAGTGGTTTTGAAAGTTGAATGCATGTATAATCATCCCCTCGAACTCATTTATTTAGAATGTTACTTCTGTCAAGTCATTTATACTAGAACCAATAACATTTATAGAATTCTGTAGTTCCCAGGTTTAAATCATTGTGCGTGTGAACTATATTGTATACAGAATTTAGCAACATGAGAGGATACATGTGTAATAAATGCAGTAGGTAGGTGTCAAAAGCGACTCCTGTATGAGTATATACAGAATTTAGGAGTGCCTGTGCAATTAGTGTGGTTATAGACAATCGTAAATCATGCAAAGTGGTGTACTAGTGAATGTGTGTTGGGGTGCAGAGATATAGTCATCACTGGTGTATGCGAGAGCACAGTGCAGGGTTGCTATGTCTCTGCATGACAACATAAGCAAGTAAGAATGTATCAGGTTGCAGAATATCCTGAGAATGTATCCTACTATGTTAATATAAAACACATACGCGTATGGGTTGTGTGAAATAGTGGTTTGTGTAGTAAAATGTGTCCTGCAACTCGCAGGAATTAAATGTGCATGAGTGTGTCTATGGAAGCCTGTAGGTTTTATGTCTACAGTAGGTAGACAACTGCAGGTAAATTTGTGTATATCTAGAGGTAATATATAATTGAATCCAATTTGAAGTAGGTTATATATTACATATAGGTAATAGTAACTAGTGTCACATATATGTAAATAGGTATTAAAGGACCAAATGTTAATATGTGGCAAGACTAATAGTAAGAGATCGACCCAAATCTTTCTCCATCGTGTGTAATCTTATTGTGTCCTCTGTGTTTTTATGAGTGTTCAAAATCTTTACTATATATTTCTGTGGAGAAAAACTATATGTTTCAACGCAGATTAGTGGTCTGGTCTGCTAGTTCTTTCATTGTTTCTCGGTCTTGTGTAGGTGTCATCCTAAAGAAAGCGAGAAAAAGGGAAATGAAGGCATGGAAGTTTTTTTACAAGAGGATGTCTTATAGACACTCTTGTTGTATTCTCCGATGACATTGTTCAGATTGCTGTAAAGGTAGTTTGGGGGACTTATGGTTATATAGTCTTCTCGAATTATTTTTCTATTTCTAATAATCTTAGTGTATCAATTCCAGGATATTTTACTTCTAGAGAAATCTTGATGGTGATGGTACTAAGGTTGCCACCAGAAAAATTGAGTCTTATCTTGTATTTTGGATTCAGAAAGAGATATAAAGCCATTGGGGTTTGGCATTAAGGCCATCCTTTTGCTGCATAGTCCTCAACAAGGTTTGTGCTTCTTTTTTCATTAGTTTCTATTCTTACTCTTGCTAATTAGTACTCTCAAGAAAGTATAAATTTTTGTTGGAAAAGGATAATTTGAGACATGAACTGGAAATAGATGCCCCCCCATTCTCCCTATGGTGCTATTGATGGGAGGCAGTGTGGGCATGGGTCCGGTCAAGAAAACTGTAAGGGCACTAGGAGAGGCACTCTTCGACAATGATCAGCCCGAAAGGTCGATTGGTCAACTTTTTGTGATATGTGCATATATAAAAGTTAAGCTCCAATTGCAATGAAATAATTTGAAAGTTTTGTGAAGGTATTCTCTTTATTTTATGAGTTATATCTATACTAACTCAAAATTTAGATATATTCTCCAACTTCAGTAAACTTACTCTCAAAGAAACTAATTGCAAATTCAAGGATTTGAAACTCAATTGGAGAAGTGAATGGGAGCTTGTGACCGTATCATAACAGAGGTATTTCAAGATACGTATTTATGGTTAATGGTTCATGTGTTCAACAGAGGTATTCATGTGTTCACTAGTTTAAGATCCTTTTTTTGGTTAACAGGTAGAACAATCTTTCTGGTTAAAGAGTTTAAGCTCCTTTTTTTGTTAAACCACTAAAACCGACAAGTTGGTTCTTTGGAAAAATTGGTACATACACATAAAAAATTAGTTGTATACCTTGTCATTTTGGAGACTGAACTTAAGATTGATTTGCCCCAATTTGCTCTACACCTGTAACAAGCGCTGATTTCCTCGAGTTCTTGTTTCATTACATTTTATTAATGTTGTTTTTTTTGTTATTCATCACAGGATTGAGTTGTCTTAGCTACTTACGAATTTTTATGCATATTCAGCATTTTTATATTGTGTCGTGGTTCAATATAATTCTGGATTTTCAAACATCTTCTTTCACTGGTGTTCTTTTTGTTGTTATTGTCAACTTTGCAGATACTCCAGGAGGTACATACTTTAAGTGCCTTTTCTTCCCCCCCCATAAGATTTGATTTTTGTCCAACCGATGTCCAACTTGTTTTTTTATTATTTAAGTGAGACTTATTGTGTTTGTATTTGATGTCGATTGGGTTTAGTGGTTCACTTGATTCTTTGTTTAGTCTCGAATGTTGTATATGCAGCGTGCAAGATATGTAAATATAATAACTATCAATGGGTTGGGTTCAATGTAATTCTTTTCTGTTTAATGGATATTTGACTTAGAGAACTAATAAATTTTCTGGTATTAAGAATGTTATATATGAATTTTAGTTGTATGTCTTACAAGCGGATATGGAAAACAATAATTTTGAAACAATTAGGATGGTGGTTATTAGTTTTTGGGATAGTTTTATAATTGTCCCAAAACATTATAAGACAGTTGGCGCCAAATTATTAGGATGGATTTATCTGTCACAAATATTCATCTTTGGGACGGTTTAATAATCCGCCATTAAAATACAAAACTTTATACATTTTTGGGATGGTTAGTTTAACCGTCCCCAAAATTAAATTAGGACGGCTTTTTCTGTCCCAAAACTTTTTGCCACGCCGCCCTAATAGCACCAATTCAATCCGTCCCAAATAATATTTTGGGACGGTTTAGACACTTTTTAACACGGATTTCAGCAATCCCAAAATATCACTTTTTTGTAGTACGACATATTACAGGGTATAAATGAATTGAATCAATTAATTTGCTTCCTCTCAAAATATGCGTCTAGTTCCAAAGCACTTATAACATAAAATATATAACTAAAGGATTTGGTGGTAAATCAACTATGGATTTCTCCCCTTTGCTCAATGCATATAAGGCTACAATATCGTCAAAAGATGAATAATATCATCTTTAGTCAAGAAGAGATATCCAATTAATAGCCGCTAAAGATGAAAAGTTAGAAGAATATTCCAATTAAGCACGTATAATCAAAAGATGGCATACATTAATCAATATAGAATCTCATATTTAAATATGATAGATCAATTTATGTTATCCTTTGAGAAAATGTCATCATGAAAAAGAATAAAGTCAATTAAGAACAATCATGATGATAGACAGAATATAGCTCAAAATAAAATAAAACTCAAATATCATGTCCATGATTATCTAATTAAGAAAGAATCAACCAATTTATTACTTTACATAGACTAGGTATGTTTCACCAAATATGTATCCATCAACAGGTAAAATCCAAACCTTGCTAATGGTAAATAATAATCCATAAAGTTCAAATAGCAAAGGCCCTATGTGGCAATCCATGATAGTCAAAGTAGAGTAATAAATTTGTTTGAAAATCACATAATAAGATAATATAGGACTACTCAACCATTAGGATATTTTATCAATAAAAATAAACAAATTAAACATGATCCAACAAATCTCAAAGAAAATCCCAAATCAATATTTATGATAAATCTCATAAATCAATGAAAAATATGGAAAAGAGTCATTCTTATTTAAATGATTGCAAATATAATAAAAAGAGATATAAATGATAATTCGATGGAATCATGAATCAAAGTGAGAGAAATTTAAGAGATACTTGCAAATGACTAATATAGAAGGAGACTTAAAGAAAGGAATCACAAACCTCCAAGAGAAACAAGACCTAATCAAGAATTTGTAAGACTAGTTTTAGAGACAAACATGTATCTAAAATAGAATGCAAATTACATCTAAGAGAATCATAAATCTTGTTTATGTAAACTAGCATATCATATATAGATTGAAAATAATAAAAATAGCTAGAAGAGTAAAAGTGAACCAAAGTATATAGCTTAATATATATCATAGATAAGCAAGCTACATAACTAATTAAGATTAATGAGGTAGGCCATTAACAAGATAAATGTGCTCATTAACTCTTAAGTCACTAACAACAACAAAAAAATAGTTGCTTAAGTATAGAGTTCACAATATGAGTAATACATTTTAAAAGAACAAAATGACTTATAGACTCTTTACCAAGCAAGAATAAGAGCATTGGATAACAAATAACTGAATTAGACACTTATCAAGTAAAGAACAAAGAGATGTTCAAGAAAACACAATAAAACAAATCTCTTTGCCAAGTAATGAGATTAATCCAAGATAATGAATTAATACATCGATCTAGAGAATGCAAACTATTATAGCCATTATGAAATAAGTATATTCTCTAGAAATGAAAAATCTCAACACAAAAAGCTCAAACCATAGCAGCTAAAGTCATAAGAAATATGATGTATCAATTACATGTATTCTCATGTTCTACAAAAACCATTGGACAACAATAATTCAAAAGGAAGTATAAACCCAAGGAATGAGCAAAAAAAGATCATTAAGATCAAGAAAGCAAAAGTGTAACACCCAATTTCTAAAATAAGGGTAATTTTAAAATTTTGTGTTTTAATTATTAATTATGATATTTAAATAATAATATGAATTTTTGGTGATTTTTAATCATTTTTTTAAACTATTTAAAATCATGACTTGTGATTTTGATGTGCTGCTAGTGAAACCCTAGTGACTGTATGACCTAGAGCCTAACCATGTCATTAGGATATTTAATTATCATTTTTAGCCTAGGGATAATTTGGTCATTTTGACTTATTTGAATTATTTGATTATTTATTGAATTGGTGAATTCTAGTTTGACTTTGACTTGTTGAGACCAAGTGGACTAGCCTAGAACCTAACCCTAGCTATGGTAACCCTAGCCTAACTTGAGTTAACCCATTTTAGTCATTAGAAATTGGTTTTAGAATGAGGGGATTAGGTTTAGTGAAATTAAGTCATGACTTATGGTTTAATGCAATGACTTGTGATTTAATGACTTGTGACTTAAGCCCATTGGCCCATGACTTGAAATCCTAACCCTAGCTCTTTATTTTAGGCAGCCACACTAGCCCAACAAAGACCTAACTTCAGCCTATATAATGTCTCTACACACCCCTTGCCTCCTTTAGAACATCCCTTTGTAGGAAACCCTAATTTCTTCCCCAAATTGCCTAACTCCTCCATTTCTCCACCAAATTGATCCCAACCTCTTGCAATTGGATCAAAATCTGGAGGGGAGATTGAAGGAGGCTTGCTTGCAAGGAGTGGAGCTCTTTTGGACACAATTTGAGGAAGAGAGATTCTCTAATTTGGGGCTTTTTATTGAGACTTGCTCTCAATAGGTAAAACCTATCAAAACCCTTCCATTTCCCAATTTCTTTGCATGGTTGCATTCATTTAGGTCAAACCTAGTTGTCCCTCATGTTTGGTAGGAATTAGACTCGTTTTGGTGTCCGTATCGGACACGTATCATGATATGTGTGCATGTGTTTGATGAAATGTCACAAAGAATTTATTTTTGATTTTTGAAAAACTAATTAATAGATACCTAGGTCTATATGTACTTTAATGTTTGTGAAGACTGAGTTGCTATTTGTGTCGGGTTCGTGTCCTAAATTGCTCTGGACACACTATACGGGGCATCGGCTAGGTGTCCTGCCTATCGGGCCCTAGTATTCCCTATAGAGGACACGTGGAGCCACGAGATTTGGTGTCGAGGAGGGGGCACTGACTGACATGTCAGCCCCCAAGTCCTGGACTAATTCGTGTCGTGTCGGACACAGCACACGTGATGCACTGGTCTCGCACTGGACTGCAGCGCGTGAATTATGCGCCCTGATACACTGCGATAACTTAGACACGACACATCCTAGACACAATCAGGGTCCTAGACACCTAGACCTACCCTAAGCGAACACATAGGTAGGTGTACGTGACACATGGTGCACTGTGTCGTGTCCACGAGTGGTGTGCACGTGTGCACGACACTGTCTGAATTCAGTTGTGTCTGTGATATTTAGTTGTTTGGACACGTTTGTGTCTACTTGGTTGGACACAAATACCCCCCTGACATGTCTGCATATGGAGAACACTTTTGTACACCTGTCCTTGGGTTTCATTTAGAATTGATTTCGTTTGGGTTTCGAAATAGATTTTTACTGATACATTCTTCTGTTTTTGTAATACATTGAGTTCGTTTCCAGTTCAAACTGATCCTTAATGATTTTTGTCATATTAAATTGTTTGTACATATGTATTAATACCTGCTAGATTGGTTTTACATGTTAGATTAGGTTTTACGTAGATGAAATAGAATTCGAGCATTGAGTTGGACTGTATGTAAACTGATACTTGCCTTCAGTTTGTGAATTGATTTCCATTTCTCTTTCTTCAACTGAATTCGAAATTGTGTATTGACTGGTACATTGAATTGTTATTTTGATTTTATATACGTATTGGTACACATTGGGTTGGGTTGGCTAGTAGTTATATGACACTGTCATTTGATTCATTATTTAACTGTCAACCAACTTGAGAATTGATTTCCCTTCCTTAAACTGTCAAATTGATTTCATTCCTTTTTAAACTAATTTTGAAGTTTATATTCAATGATCCACATTACATGCTTCTAATTCACTGTTAGTTCAATTTAGTGAATGATTCGAATTGGGTAGTAATGGTTATAACTGTCATATTTGTTGGGTTTTCCTTAATTTGCCTTCCCTAATTTCAATCTTCATTATAAACTGATTTATGATGTTAAATATTAGTGTTAGTTTACCTACATGTTAATGAATAATGTTCATGGTTAATTGTGATTTTTATGATTGATATTGGATTCGAATGGGAGAATTTGTGTTAACTGTTGATTGGGGTTGAACTGTGTGAGATGTTGTTCCTGAGATAGGTTCAAATTCCTGAGATTAAATGCCATGAATGAACACTGAGCTTCACTGATTAGTTTCAAATCCTGAGATTACACACTCACCTACTGTCCTAACCAAGATAACTTAGACACTATTGTTCCTGAGATTGTGACACACTGTTTGACACTGTCATGTATATTTCCCTGTCCACAGACACCAATATTTCCTGCGCACAGACACCATATGTCACTAAATAGTTTTGACATAACCCACTGTTGTAAATATATATGTTCACTACACTGTCAATTTCCTGAGATAATAGTATTTTCTGAGTTTGATTGCGGGTTATCTGCTTCAATAGTGATTAAATATTGAGGATAGGCTTACACATATATGTCATTACCTGTCACATTTTGCTAACCCCCACATTCCTGTCATATGTGGAATGTCTGAGACACATGTGTTTCATGCAACTTAATACCTTGATACATACACACAAGCACTCATGTTCACCACACTGTCCTGAACACATAGACCCTGTCACTTAGCTTTGAACACTGAAATTGGTTTCCTGATAGCTAAGACACTGCCACTTGGTTTAACCCTGGGAGCAATTAACCTGCACAGACACACACCCGCACCTAATCTAACTGATAACTGCTACACACACACAGGAATACATTCCTGTCACCAGAGATCAACACACACTCAAGTGACACTCTCACCCTCACACCTATATCACTCATACACACTCTATGTGACACTTTATCACACCCAGATTCCTATCTAAACTGCCAAGTACCATACACAAACACACATGAGGTACTACTCCTATCACATGTGACACTACACTGTTTTTCTAGGTTCCTTTCATTGTTTTCCTTTTCAGGATAAGACACACAACCTTAGTCTATGTACCTACACACATTCACATCTACACACACACTATATCATAACCCCACACACTCCTAAACCTGTAATTGACATATACACACACACATTTCTTGACATACATATTTTCCCTCTATGTTATGTATATATGTATATATATATATATTTTTTTTTTATGTATATATATATATATATATATATATATATATATATTACATATGGCTAGATGTGTTAATGTGATAAATAGAGATTTTCTATTGATATATACATATTATGTATATAGATATGTATATATGTGGGCACAAAGATATATGGCCTAGTGTTGGTTTCTCTTTTCATGTACACCTCCATGTTCACACACACACATAGCCTTACATGCTAGTTCCCTCTCTAATTTTCTCTTATTGTATAATGTTGTGAATATGAAATCCTATATACATATAGCTATATATAAACTCCATGATAAATAGCTAAATATGAATGTGTCTTGATGTGTGGCTTGTGTTTAGCTTGTATAGCCTTGTGATTGGTGTGTGATTGCTAGACTAGGCTTGGTTAGGCCTAATGGGACTTGCTGGGGTTAGGAGTGGCCTAGTTGACCTAGTTTGACTAGTGTAGTTGACTGGAGTTGACTTTAGTCTAGTTTGTCCTAGACAGCATGCAGATGCATTGTAGATTTCAATTATCATTCCCTGTATACATCTTGACTTGTGTTGCTCTAACTAGGAGTCAGGTACCTCATCTTGGACAGTACATTTACTTCAGACATTCAGATACGAGGCGAGTACATTCTCTGACCGTTTCATACTTGCTAGAACATCTATTCTTGTCATAGATTAATTTACTTGATGCTGACACGTTGGTAACACGGATTGGTACTATATGGATCTTCTTTTGCGATGTTATCTCCCTCGTGTTCACTAAATACATATTGTGATGTGTGTTTCACTAACATATTGTATTTATTGAATACCCTTATCATTATACACTCATTGTGCATATTGTACTCTCATTATCACATTGAGCTCTATTGTACAAGCTATTGTACAAGCCATTGTATAAGATAACGTAACTGAATTGGATCCTTGTGTATTGATTGGGGAGGGAGAGTAGAAATGGTTATGTGATCAATCCTATTATATAAGAAATTGTATATGTCCATTGTACACCCACGTACAAAGGAGTCCTATTTTATTGGATAACCTAACCCGTTTACATAACCATATTGTACTCTAAATCACATATTGCTTATAGTTCTTACTTATCATATATAGATATTTTCTATTATCATATCCTTCTGTTTTTCATATACATCTTCTTTCAGCGTTTCATGTATCTTACTCTATTGTACGTTATATTTTCTAACCTGTTATGATCTGCGTGAGATGTATTGTGCTCGCTCCCGTCCTGACTGGACCTGTTAAAAATTTACAGAGGATAATGAGGAACCCTGTACCCCTTACCTTGGAGCTTGCCTAGATGACACTCGCGACCTGGACCCCTGGGGAGGTTCAGGCAGCTGCTGAGGACGATACCTTGCCTAGTGTAGATAGCTTAGACTGTTCTTCTTTTCATGTTAGTTGTTTTCCTTGATTTCAGAGTTGTATATTTTAGAGATGTTGAGACTTATGTTATTTCATATTTGTTGTACCTCAGTTGAGGATTTCTCTATCTTTTCTATCATGCTATATTCTACCTTTAGATGTGATTGAGACTGTATTCTGCTATGTCACCTCCATTCGGAGTGTATATACTGTAAAGGTACCTTATACATTGTTAGATGATTGACCTAGGACAACGTTTCTACCGCCGACACTGTGACGTAGGCTGGGCACTGTTACGTACTCGTACCCTCACGGTGGGTGCGGGTCGTGACACGTTTTTAGTGGTGGCCTATGCAGGTCGAGTTTATGTAGTGGTATTCTAACTAGAGTATCACTATAGCCTGCAGTAGGATTAGGATATTTTTTTAGGGTACTCAATCACAATAGGAAAACTCTTAATCAGATTCTTTTTATCTAAATTGTTGCTTATTGACTTCCCTTGGATATAAACTGTCCTCCTTTGAATTTTTGCTTCATTCTCAGAAATTGCTTCTTGTTTTGATCTGTCTTCATAATGGTTATGAAGACACGATCTCATCGTTTCGGTTCGGGGGATACTATCGAGAGGCTGGCCACCTCTCGTCATGTTCATCAGGGCCTCGAGACCGTAGCTCCTGTTGTGCCGACTCAGGTTGGCGTTTCTGCTACATTAGAGGTGCACCTCTGTCTGTACAGAGACTTTCTTCCGTCATTTCCGATTTCTCTCAGCAGCAGACCAGGAAAAAACCAAGCAGGGGCGAACTATCGTCAGGACAGTCGATGATGCACAGACCATTGGCAATCTTGCTGCAAGTTCCGTTCTTCTCGATTCCATTCCCGCAATTGTCTTTTATAACTACCTTGAAATCTGATTCCATCTGTTCCTTGGTGATTGATTAATTTTGTCGTGTTGTTCTTTTGTTATGTTTGTTTTTCTTCAAAAAAATCATATGGGCTAGGTCACCTAAATCATGGGATCTAGAATCTTCGATAGTCATGTTAGCTGGCATAGTATATAGTCAGATTTTGGACGTATTTTTGGGTGTGGAAATTTAAGGTTTTCGCCGTCGCATGCGGCAATGCAAAAATTTTAAATACCATAAACCTAGAGGTACGTACCTTAGTCAAGGACTCTGTGATTATCGTAGCCTTGCTCACTAGCATGATGAAGACTCTGAGTAACATGATTTTGGACAGACGCATATGGTTATCAGATTGTATCTTGAAGGTTTTTGTACATCATACCCTTCTGTTGTTGTAAATAACTTAGGAGTAGGGATATTTAGTTTTGTAGAACTTATTCATAGGTAGTCCTCATAGTATAATGATATGACGACTTGTAGAGTGCCTGTACCCTAGAGATGATAGTTAGTAGTAGTATTAGAATAGTAACCCATTGTAGATGATTCCCTGTTATTTATAATACCAACCAGTTTATATATAGGATGTTAGTATGCCTTACAGTCTTGATGATTGTTATTATTTTTATATATTTTTTTTCCAGTGAGGCAACCATGACCAGAGCCTGTCCTTGAGTATAGTTGTAGTTCACCTAAGACTGAGAGGCCTATATACATATAGATTACAGATGATACTTAGGATATATGTGATGGGTTGTTGTTCTTGAGCATATATATGTGGTATTTGGGATTGGTGTGCTTAGCTTGTAGGTTTTAGTTATAGGTGACTTGATAAGATTGGAAAGTTAAGAGTTAGCCTATTATAGAGTTTTCTTTTTGCTAAATTCTAGTTGCCAACACTTAGGTAGCTAGCATAGGTAAAATCCTAAGAAGTTGACCAGCTGATGACCAAGTACTAGGATGTTGAGAAAATTGACTAGTGATTGACCCTTGACTATGTTTGACCTAGAAGGGGGTGCGATCATCTTAATTCGAGGATGAAATTTTTATAAGGTGGGTAGGATTGTAACACGCAGTTTCTAAAATGAGGCTAATTTAAAATTTTGTGTTTTAATTATTAATTATGATATTTAAATAATAATATAAATTTTTGGTGATTTTTAATTATTTTTTTAAACTATTTAAAATCATGACTTGTGATTTGATGTGCTGCTAGTGAACCCTAGTGACTGTATGACCTAGAGCCTAACCATGTCATTAGGATATTTAATTATCATTTTTAGCCTAGGGGCAATTTGGTCATTTTGACTTATTTGAATTATTTGATTATTTATTGAATTGGTGAATTCTAGTTTGACTTTGACATGTTGAGACCTAGTGGACTAGCCTAGAACCTAACCCAAGCTATGGTAACCCTAGCCTAACTTGAGTTAACCCATTTTAGTCATTAGAAATTGGTTTTAGAACGAGGGGATTAGGTTTAGTGAAATTAAGTCAGGACTTATGGTTTAATGCAATGACTTGTGATTTAATGACTTGTGACTTAAGCCCATTGGCCCATGACTTGAAATCCTAACCCTAGCTCTTCATTTTAGGCAGCCACAACAGCCCAACCAAGACCTAACTTCAACCTATATAATGTCTCTACATACCCCTTGCCTCCTTTAGAACATCCCTTTGTAGGAAACACTAATTTCTTCCCCTAATTGCTTAACTCCTCTATTTCTCCACCAAATTAATCCCAACCTCTTGTAATTGGATCAAAATCTGGAGGGAAGATTGAAGGAGGCTTGCTTGCAAGGAGTGGAGCTCTTTTGGACACAATTTGAGGAAGAGGGATTCTCTAATTTGGGACTTTTTATTGAGACTTGCTCTCAATAGGTAAAACCTATCAAAACCCTTCCATTTCCCTATTTCTTTGCATGGTTGCATTCATTTAGGTCAACCCTAGCTGTCCCTCAAGTTTGGTAGGAATTAGACTCGGTTTGGTGTCCGTATCGGACACGTATCATGATATGTGTGCATGTGTTTGATGAAATGTCACAAAGAATTTTATTTTCGATTTTTGAAAAACTAATTACATAGATACCTAGGTCTATATGTGTACTTCAATATTTGTGAAGACTGAGTTGCTATTTGTGTTGGGTTCGTGTCCTAAATTGCTCTGGACACGCTGCACGGGGCATCGGCTAGGTGTCCTGCCTATCGGGCCCTAGTATTCCCTGTAGAGGACACGTGGAGCCACGAGATTTGGTGTCGAGGAGGGGGCACTGACTGATATGTCAGCCCCCAAGTCCTGGACTAATTCGTGTCGTGTCGGACACAGCACGTGATGCACTGGTCTCGCACTGGACTGCAGCGCGTGAATTATGCGCCCTGATACACTGCGATAACTTAGACACGACACATCCTAGACACGAATCAGGGTCCTAGACACCTAGACCTACCCTAGGCGAACACATAGGTAGGTGCTCGTGACACGTGGTGCACTGTGTCGTGTCCACGAGTGGTATGCACGCGTGCACGACACTGTCTGAATTCAGTTTTGTGTCTGTGTATATTTGGTTGTTTAGACACGTTTGTGTCCACTTGGTTGGACACAAATACCCTCCTGACACGTCTACATATGGAGAATACTTTTGTACACATGTCCTTGGGTTTCATTGAGAATTGATTTCGTTTGGGTTTCGAAATAGATTTTTACTGATACATTCTTCTGTTTTGGTAATACACTGAGTTCGTTTCCAGTTCAAACTGATCCTTAATAATTTTTGTCATATTAAATTGTTTGTAATATGTATTAATACCTGCTAGATTGGTTTTACATGTTAGATTAGGTTTTATGTAGATGAAATGGAATTCGAGCATTGAGTTGGACTGTATGTAAACTGATACTTGCCTTCAGTTTGTGAATTGATTTCCATTTCCCTTTCTTCAACTGAATTCAAAATTGTGTATTGACTGGTTCATTGAATTGTCATTTTGATTTTATATACGTATTGGTACACATTG
>JANAVB010020094.1:0-15000 GCA_029216955.1 Iris pallida | reverse complement strand
GTATACACATGTATCGAAATGAGTATGATTATGAACATGTAACATACTAGAATGATGAATATCTCTAGAGTGAGCATGCATGAATTTGGTCTTAAGAATATCATGTTCTAATCGAAAATCATCATACAAACAAGTAAGAGAATCAAATTTAGCATTTAAAGCATAATTCTCTTTTTCAAATAAAGCAATTTAGAAATAAAATCATCATTTTGTTTTTTTAAAGAGTCAATAGAAGAATCATGCAAATAATTTAGCTCATGTATTTGCCTCTTAAGATCTTCTATTGTTGAGGAAAGAGATTTGATTTTCAAAATTAAAGCATCATTCAAACTCTTTAAAGAAACACAAGATGAGTTTTGAAAATGAAGTCAAGATAATAAATCATTGTTTTCATTTCTCAAAAACTCATTAGATTTTTCTAAATGAATAACCTTTTTGAAAGTTCTTCATTTGTAGAATGAAGGTCATCAAGAATCTCTAAGGATTGGTTAGCCATGGCTTTTCACTTAGAGCATTTTTGTATTTAGAAGAAACATGATTGTCCATGCTACTAGAAGTAAAACCCTCTTTATCGGAGGAGGAGGAATATGATGCCATAGAAAAATTAATAAGGATCTACTCTAAGGATGTTAAGCCTAACAATAGAGTCCTTGCTCTGATACCAATTGTAGAAACCCTAGAGGGGGGGTGAATAGGGTCAAGTACTTAGCACAAGCTAATAGGAAATTTAAAAATATAAGTGCAAGAGAAGAAGCAACAACAATACCGACACACGATATATCCTAGTATCCTCCCAAGGGGCACTCCAGTCCCGGAACTCTCTTCGGCTTTAATCCACTATTTGTTAAATAGTTACACACGAGTTTAGATCCGAAGAACTCGTCAACTTCAATACGAATTTGGATCCGAAGAACTCACCAACTTCTTACACGAGAGCTTTAGTCCGAAGGCCTCTCTGACTTCAACCGAGCGTTTGGATACGAAGACTCTCCAACTTCAACCGAGAGTTTGGATCCGAAGACTCTCCAACTTCAACCGAGAGTTTGGATCCGAAGACTCTCCAACTTCAACCTTTCACAATAGGTTTTGATCTCCTTATGCAACAAGGTGAAGATCTTACATTTCAACTCAATAACTCTAACATAATTTGTGGATGGCAAATGAAAGCTTTGTAGAGTTGTTGTGGATAGGCTTTGGTGGTTTAGAAATTTTTAGGCTCAAAGTATCCACCTTGAATGAAGGATTTCAAGGCTATTTATAACCAAAGTATTGAAAAGAGCTTAAAGACAACTTTTCAGTCAGCGATCGGTATACCGTCGGTACGAACCGGTATACCGTCGGAATACCGGTCTGGAATTGCAACGGCTAGAAATATAGTCGTTGGGATCATTAAATGTTAGAAATTCGACCGTTGGATTTTTAACGTTACTAAATCGGTATACCGTCAGTATAGATCGGTATTCCATCGGTATGCCGATTTTGTATACAGAAACTTTCTGTGAACAAAATTGGAATACCGTCGGTATAGACCGGTATACCGTCGGTATAGACCGGTATACCGTCGGTATAGACCGGTATACCGTCGGTATGCCGATTTTCATCCGAAAATGATCCTGGGCTAATTTCTACCCTAGCTTTCGATTTTGCCATCCATTTCTTGTGTTTACAATTATTCCTAAGACTCATTACAGACTCCATAAATACTGTAGCAGGTGCAGTCTTCTTCAGAGTCTTGAAATGATGACATGGCTTGGCTTCTTCCTTTGATAGGTGCTAGCTTTTTCCTTTGGCGGCAGCTGTCCAAAGATATCCAGTTTGTGAAAACTGAATACCTTTCGAGGGCTTCCCCCGAACCCTCGAAACCCCGAGTGCGTGGCTTCGGAGATGTCGTCGGGTGGTTCAGAGAAATCTTGTGGGATCCGTCGTCTTTGGCCCACCATAATTTTTTCATTGCATATGTCCACATTGATCTTGCTTATTGCTTTTCTGTATGTACATGTTAGACGAACAAAGCAATATACATAGTAGCAAGTATGATAAGTTTAATGCACATTAGGACAATACTGAGTTTAAGTATAAGTGCTAAGGTGATAGCATAAATGTTAGTGATATTATATTTATTAAACTTAATTGAATGACCACAATCAAAAACATAGTTTTGATTTTGGCAGCCCGATTAAATTTAAGATAGATAAGCTCATATCACTAATATGTAAACCAATAGGCACATATCACCAAAGGTATAAGTATAAGTGGAAATGCTATAGCGATAGTATGAAGATTAGTGATAATGAAATACTAAACTTAACATATTAACCATATTCAAAAACATGATATAATTATTGGGCCAACATAACTATTTCATAAATAGTGGATTTAATTCTGAGCTAGAGTTCTCAGGCCTGGGCTAGTCCTCTACGAGGGAAACTGGGTTAAAACGACTGTGTTTGTGTATGCTCTCTTGATCTTTTCTTTTTCGTATTTACTACTCTAATTATTTACTGTTGGTGAAAAGAGTTAATTTTTATTTAGTTATTGTTGTTATAAACTCTATTCACCCCCTCTAGAGTTGCCTATCTATTTTTCATCCAGACCATCTAGTAATATACCGTGCATATTCTCTCGTGGAACCTTGTACTAACAATGTGGCTGAATAATACCCTACTGATCGGCCTTCAACTGGCAAAACAACTGGGAGTTGATTATCTAGAAGCTTACGCTGATTCTAGGCTAATAGTTAGTCAGGTCCGAGGGGATTATGAAGTTGGTCACGAAGATCTCATCCCATATCACAAAGCAAAAATTGAATTGGTTTCTACTTTCGCTGGATTCTTCATCGAGCACGTGCCTCGATTACAGAATATAGAAGCAGATGCTTTAGCTGGTCTTGCTACTTCCTTGACCGTCCCTACCAATACTCAGCATTCGATCACAGTGTCTAGTCGAGAGCTATTCTGTGTGAAAGATGACTTGCATATTCATCACAGTTACGCAACAAAAACAAACGTCGACGTTAAAGACTGGAGATTTCCTTTAATAGACGACGCCATCTACGGAATCCTCCCTGAGGACCCAAAGGAAGCAGTGTATGTCCAAAGGCGATCCCTCATATTTTACTATGATACAGCTACCAAAATGTTGTACCGACGCTCTTATGACGGGCTACTATTACGATGTTTATCAGATACAGAAGCCGAACATGCACTCTGTGAGGCTAACGTCGAAATTTGTGGTGCACATCAACTAGGTCCCAAATTACAAGATCGCCTCAGACGAATGGGTTATTATTGGTCCACGATGATAGCAGATATTATTGAATATACAACGAAGTGTAGGGCTTGTCAGTTCCATACCGACTTTATTCATCAACCTTTGGAGTTTCTATACCCGACGGTGACATCTTGGCCTTTTGAAGCCTGGGATATGGACGTCATAGGCCCAATCAGCCCGCCATCCTCCAAAGAACATCGGTTTATCCTAGCTATAACTGATTACTTCTCCAAATGGGCGGAAGCTATATCGCTCACCGAAGTAAAGATGTCGAACGTGATCAGTTTCATCAAACATTAAGTTATCTACCGCTTCGGCCTACCTCGCAGGATCATCCATGATAATGGTCAACAATTCGCGAGCCATGCATTCTATCGGTTTTGCGATAAGAACCGAATTCAGAATGTAGCCTCTACTGCTTATAATCCAGCAGCTAATGGGTTAGCAGAAGCCTTCAATAAGACTATCATCAAACTTCTCAAGAAGTTCGTGTCTTCAAACAAGTACGATTGGAATAAGAAGCTCGGCGAATGTCTCTGGGCCTATCGTACAACGGTTTGGACTCCAACAGGCAGTACGCCATTCTCTCTGGTTTATGGGAATGAAGCAGTTCTTTCTCTAGAAATCCAGATTCTCTCTCTTCGAGTAGCCTTAGCCAGTGAGTTGACTGCCGAAAAAAGTTACCATCTGCGACTACAAGAGCTGGAAGCGCTAGATGAAAAACACTTATTAGCTCAATAGCGTATTGAGCTATACGAAGCATGCCTTTCCAGAGCCTTTAATAAAAAGGTGAAGAAAAGAATCTTTCAAGTTGGTGATCTGGTCTTAGCAAGGAGAAGACCAATGGTCATGACGCATAAGACAAAAAAAAAATTCCAGCCTAAATGTGAAGGTCCTTTCTTTATAGAATCAGTGTATTTAACGGTGCGTATCGACTAACCAAGTCTGATAGTGACTTGCTCATGATGCCAATCAACGGCAAGTTTCTGAAGAAATATTATGTGTAACCTTCATAAACAGCGTTCACATATACCCTTTTTCAGTCATGTAAATGTACAGTACAATGTTTATATGATTCGAAAAAAAATCATCTAACTATTATCTGTATTTCAAGAATCTTGAATACGCCATGGATAATAGGTCCTTTAAAAAGATTCCCCAGTGGAATTATCTTCGTTTTGGACTCTGCCCAAACTTGGTCTGACGAAAACAAGTCACGTCCATATCACCTCTGAACTATTTTCCGACAATTATTTCCCCAGTGGGATAAGTAAGAAACGTTTTGCCACGTCCATATAACCTCTGAGCAAAGCATTCATCAAAGATAATCACGTCCATATTACCTCTGAATTATCCACTCCTAACCTAATGTTATATATCCTTCCACGTCCATATTACCTCTGGTCAGATATAGAACATTCTCTGCTATTACGTCCATATTACCTCTATTAGCAGCTTCTTTCAACATATTATCTATATTCAAGAACTTTGAATATAAAAAAGATAATAAGTCCACATCAAATTTCCCAGCAGAATACCTACCAGAAATATCCTTACTACGTCCACATTACCTCTAGTTCTGATATTTCACAAGCTTCATTCATGAATTTTGAAAGCCAAAAGATTCTTTATTAAAAATGTCTATCAAAAGACGGAGAAAAGAAAAAGATATAAGAGTCTTGACGGCTAAAATAGACAGTTACGAACAAAAGACTTAAGCGATACACAATCGATTGATGCTATCCCTTGGAGCCTTGATTTCAGCTTGAGATTATACAGTGGCACGATGACGTGCTTCTTCCTGCCGAACAGCTTCATCCTCGAAAGGAATCAGTTTCATATGCTCCTCTTCCAACTTCACTAGCTGAGCCTTCAATTGGTATGAAGTTGTGGCAGTCGCAGCAGCCTAAACCACGTAGTCTTCTTCCTCAGATGCGACTGTTCGCAAGTCATCCTCAAGCTGAGTAATCTCTTCACGAAGTTGCACAATCTGATTGTACTTTTCAACGATCTGGATGGCCAGCTTATTCTTTGAGCTAATACGAGCCCTACCTGCAGCATCAAACTGTTCATACTGATCAGCCAGCTCACTGATCTCTTTAGCCAGTGCCTCCTTCCTCGCCTGGAAAGTAGCTTTCTCCTCCTCAATAGCCGCATTCAGAGCCACGTCCTCATCAAGAGACAATGATGTTGGGCTTCGCTGACTGACCTCTCGAAGTTTGGCCACTTGATTTTCCAGGTTAGCCATAACCTTCCTTAAAGCATTAGCTCACTCCTCATAGCCGGTAATGCTTTCAAGAGTTATCACCTAGCATTCAGCGACAGCCTTCACATGCCCGAAGGTGGCATTTCGGTTCAAAACTCTGGGAAGCTTTACTTTCAAAATGGAGTAGAAAGCTCTTATGACTTCCTGAGCCATCTCATCATCTTCAGAAAAGGTCGTTGGAGATGAAGCATGATGGGGATCTTCTGTCCCAGGAAGAGCTACTTGGGAGGAAGCTGAACCTGACAAATAAAGCAATATACATATCAGTAACAAAAAAACTTACTTAAAGGAGTTGTAAGTTCATACCTCCTACCGGCTCAGCATCAATTGGAATTGGAGAAATGAGAGCAGACCCAGGTCGCTCACTGTCAACATCAGCCAAAGCAGCATCAGGCTACTTGCCTTTCACGGTCCCAGCTAGACCGAAGCAGATTTAATAATGGCCGCCTCAACGGGCCTATCAAAAAAATTCTCCAGTAACTGATACCGATTTACTGGGAGAACCAAGGGCAGCTTCCTGTCTAGCCCCGATATCTGGAGCAACCTCCGTGCTTTGTTCCTCTCCTTATCTACAAGGGAATATACGATGGAAGTCAGCCTCACAAGTTGCACGCAAAATTGAAGTCAAAAAATCTCATTCGAAGAAAAGTACAAGAATAACATACCCAGAGTAGGGTGAGTTGATTGGACTTGATTTTCTTCCAAATCTTCATCATAGCTCCTATCGCAGACATATCCCCAAAGAAATGTCAAAGGAGGGACTGGCTTTCTGATCGCCATCATGGTCCGTGCCTTCGCCCTGATCATCCTTTTGCTCAAGCCTTACAACTGAAGAAGACCCACCTTCATCCATCAATTGAGGACGAGCAGGGGACACTGTTGTTATGTCCATCTCTTCAGATGAAGAAGCATCTGCTACGGTCGTGACTTCAACGTCATGCGCAAAGGACAAATGCAATGGTGAGAAAACTTCTAATGGTTTGAACAAAACGGCTATGGAGTCTAGGAAGGGATCTACCTCCCGAATGGTAACGGCCCGCGACGCCGTTCCACCCTCCTGGTCCGCCGAGAAGATCTTCTGGGAGGAGGCGAGCCGGCACTCACGTCCGTGACCTTCTTTCTCCCTCTAAAGACAACAACCTTCTTCCTTTTGGACCGTGGAACCAGCTCAGTGGAAGCTTTTCTCTTGTGAGGAATATCAGGAAGAGGTTCTTCAGTATCCTCTCTCTGAGGTGCTGCAACAACAGGCTCCTCAAAAGCGACTCTCTGCTGTGGTGCTGCAGCCGGCTCAGCTGAGGGTGCGGCACCTTCCCTTCTATGACCCCCCATTATGCGCACTATCCTATATCGGCAAGAGTGGGGGCAAGCCTAGTCCCCGATATTAAACTCTGCTCACGGTCACACCGAGAATGAAAGGTATTGACCTGAATATAAAACTTGGCAGCAGCAAAGAGCATGTGGGTTTCAGGCTTATCTTCTGGCAAGGTAAAAATTACCCCCCGTACATCCAGTGTTATAGTAGCCCCATGCACGTGCCCCGTCGATCAGGCTTCCTATCGACTGTAAATGAGGGCTGAGGTTGCCCAAAAGAAGCTGGCTGTAGCCGAACTGCCATGTAAAGCGACTAGGCAGATAAGGTTCCAGGAAAGTGTGGTTTCTATTCCTGAGCACCAGATGGGAAGGCTTGGTGGACTAGAGCCAACGGAACGCCCCAAATAGAAAGGCTAGTAGTGAGTGCTCCCTCATCTACTAGAGTGTCTCCTACATGGCCACTACCAGACGGAGGCGACACTCTAAAGAATTCGTAATTCTATAGGAAACTCAAAGCCTTCCTGCAAACAGGCACCCCTGTAACGGTCCAATCTGCATCTTTGAATCTTCGAAGAAAGGCATCTTCCGCCAAAGAGTCTGTCATCAGCCCGGTATTCATTAATCTGAGACAGTGCAGCACCAGCCATCCCATCCGATAATGAAAGGGAAATTCAGTCCTAACAAAATCCTTTCTGCCATCAGGTGTCACTCCGTTAACAACAAAGTGTCGCAAGCCTCGTTGGATGGCGCAGACCATAGAAGGAAGCAGGGCAAGTTGATATCCAAACGCCAGCTTTACAGCCGGAAGTATGATACCCCGGCTTATTCTTTCAATAGACCCTGAACCACCATGGACAACACAATCGTGGAGCCATGTTATCAGAAAAGCGGCTATCACGGCCTTTTCGACAACTTGAACTTGGCCTGCCTGAAGAAATGATAAACTGGGAAGTTTCTCTCGGGATCATCACTATCTTTAGTGTCTACTACACCGTGATCTGTCATCAATTGCTCTATCTCAGATTTTGTCGAGGGCTTACGAGTCGAGAAAGAGACTGGGCCGTCTCCTCCTTCTCTGATGAAGATGTAGTTGGTCTAGCTCTCGTATGGGGAAGGGACCCCTTAGTCTTACCCTTCTTTGTGACCTGGTGACAAATGAAGAGGTGACAGAGTAATTCTTTGTACACCTCCGTCATCTCAGAGTTCTCTCTCTCCAAATCCAGGAGCTTCTCATCGTAGGGGACGTATTCTTCGTATGGCTCGGTCCCCCAGGAAAGCTTTGAAATCGCCTGCATCTCATGAAGAGCCAAACCCATCTCCCCACCCGGAGTAAAGAAGGTACATGTGTGATAGTTGTACAACTCCACCAATGAGATAAACATAGGCGAGTTAACCTTTATGCCATATTGGGTGGCTCTAACGGCATAAAAAAGGCCGGTAGCTTTTAGGGTGGCCTCGTAAGTCGAGAGCACCATTCAGTAAGGTCACTCCAGAACGGGACAGAGTATCTCCAACCTTCCATCCCCAGCTTCCCTCCCGGATACGACTCCTTTTGATAGCATCAGGTTGGAAAGAGTCTCAGCAGCGTAAGGGTGAAGATCAGTCGGGACATCGTTTATTATGGCCCTAGGATGCAGCCTCCTCGTGGAGTAGGACGTGGAGCCCTTGACACACTTGATAGTGTCCTTCTTCCGGTCACCAGAATTGAATTAGATCCTGCCAGAAATGACCCCATGCAGTTCAGGGGTTAGGTCTCATTTCATTTGCCTCCGCACAGCTAGATCAGTAAATGCTGACAGAGGGTATTGACGCTTCATCGATGGTAACCATATCCTTTGGTTATTTAACCTGACCACCAGAGGGTCTTCTAGACATATCGTCTCGTCGTCCTCAAATCCTAGGCTATCACCAAACAAGAAGTATGGTCTCTTAAAGCTCCGTGCCCCTCCGAGCGTGAACTTCTATCATTCATCATCTGCTTCAAGAAAATTTTGTCCTGCTCAAGCATAGTGATCACCCGCACCGAAGGCTGGTCATGGCTGATCTTCACCTGAGCATTTTTTACCATTGCGGTGACGAGGCTTGAATCCAGAGCATGGCGGGCAGAGCCAAGAGGAATCCCACCAAGAGCCAAGATAACCATGTCAACTGCGAAGACATAAGGAAAAGTCAGACTTAGAATCTACAGAAAAAAAGAGCTAAGTACTGAGAAATTATATGTGCCCTGATGTTATGCGCCCAAAGGGCCTGTGGGCACATAAGCACAAGTTCTGTGTGGGCGCATAAGCACAAGTTCTGTGTGGACGCATAAGCACATATTCTGTGTGGGCGCATAACACGAAGTGTGTGGGCGCATGACACAACCAAGTACCTAGGCGCATAACACAACAAAGTGTGTGGGCTCATGTATCTATGAGCGCATAAGACCGCTCACAAAAGAAGTGTTTGCTTTGGGTGCATATCAATGGTTATGCGCCCAAGCAGAGAAAAGTTCGAGTGTTACAAATTAACACTCGAGACTTCATTTTCTAAGATTGCCTCACCCAGGACGGGGTCCTGAACCATATGAGACGCTGCCAAAGGAGGAGAACTAGTTGTTGCAGCCTTCTTGCCCTTCGTAGACTTCTTGGGAGTCGAAGCAGCCTTTGTCGGGTGTGAAAATTATGACACGCTGACATAAGACTCAGTCAAAGTCATACGCTCAAGGCCATACGCTCAGTCAAAGCCATACGCTCAAGGTCATACGCTCAGCCAAGGCCATACGCTCATCTAAAGGCCGTACGCTCAGTGAATATTTATTATTTCCTGAGATGACAGCACAGCATGTATTTAATAAAGGATGAATCTGACACTTCGTCTTTCGTGCAAAGACAGCTGCCCTATGAAGATTAGCCGTCGTATAGGTTTTCGAGAAAGGATTTTGTCTCTTACGAGGACATCTCAGCAGCCATCATAAATAAAGAGCCATCATTACTGTCATTTTTGACAGTCTGTCAGCCATCATATCTTCAGCACGACGCTCAAGAAATATTTGTCAGTATTTGAAGATATGGCGCGTTTGAGAAGATTTAGAACAGCCACGTGTCTACCTTCAATCCATACGGCTCCTTCCCCACCAAGTGAGCGTATGGACCTCATACGACTCCTTGCCATCCAAGTGAGCGTATGGACCCCATACGACTCCTTGCTAAGTGAGCGTATGGACCCCATACGACTCCTTGCTAAGTGAGCGTATGGACCCCATACGACTCCTTCTCAACCAAGTGAGCGTATGGACCCCATACGACTCCTTGCTAAGTGGGCGTATGGACCCCATACGACTCCTTCTCAACCAAGTGAGCGTATGGACCCCATACGACTCCTTCTCAACCAAGTGAGCGTATGGACCCCATACGACTCCTTCCTAATCAAGTGAGCGTATCAGCTTTATATGATCCAAGTCAGCGTATGCTAGACATGTGCCTTCAAAAGCTAGCGTATGACTCTTCTTCAAAGACAGCGTATCACAGCAAAGGCATCCAGGATGACTTTTTACACATGTTCTCACGTGTCCTGTACTCAGTTACTCAGAAGTTATGCAACGTGGCATCCATGCCACCAATCTCTCCTAGATATATTCCACTACTCTCAACCGCACTCCAACGTGTCTTCACCAGAATTCGCTACGCGTCCCTGCAGTTATGCACACGTCAAGTAACTGACTGAGCGTATGCTTCAGAACAGTTATCCAGAACTCTATAAAAGAGAGTTTCTTCATCTTCATCAGACACACAGTCAATTTCAGAGAGAACAGAGAGATTGCCCAGTTGCTGTCCAAGTTCTTCGAAATTCGAGTTTTCTTCATCGCATCGTCCAAGGGATAAAGTAATCGTCTTCTAGATTAGATTCCTACAGTTGTAATTTTCTCAGATACAAAATAAATAAAGTAAATTTATTTATGGAAAACAAATTGGCGACTCTGCTAGGGAAAGCTGTCTCCTCCACGAGATAGCAACAACTCAATGCGATACTTCGTCGATCGGCTCGACGAAGAAGACGATGGTCGTACAATTCGACCAATCTGCTTACGAAGAAATGCTCAAGGCGAAGGAGGGCCGAACTGCTTCCTCCGCTCTTCCGGCTGCTAAGAAGAAGGGACGCTCTGTCTATGTCCCTAAGTCTTCTTCAACAGCCCGAGACGTTTCTGTCACTTCTCACGCTGACAAGAACACGTCTTCAACTTCAACGAAGCATGCTTCGGCTTCTCTGAACACGGCAACAGTGGCTTCTCCTAGTCACGCTGACAAAGTGGGTTCTTTAACCAAGTCAGCGTGTCCAAGGAAAACCATCTCTGGACATGTCAAAGTCTCTTCTCCCTCTACTCTTACGACAGTAGTCGGCTCTTTAGCCATTGATGACTCTGTGCGTATGGCAGTCAAAGGGCAGCGTACGGCAAAGACAGCGTATGCTAAGCCAAAGCCAGCGTATGCTAATAAAAAGGCAGCGTATGACCAGAAGTCCAAACTGAAGTCAGCGTATGCTAACAGATACAGTCCTTTGACTGTTTCTCAAAATCAAGCTAGGGGTTCTCTTCCACAGAACATACAAATGATTCCCCCTCAACTTGCACATCTTGTGCCAACCAAGGAAAAAGACTCTTTAGTCAACTCCTCTACTCCTAAGGTCTTTACCTCTGGAGTTAATTTGACTAGTACTCTTACTAGATCAAACAAAGGAAAACGCCTTTTGGCTAATTCCTCTAAAGATGGATTATTACCGACTCCTAGTCGGAATAATACCCATCTTCCTTCTCTCAAAATTTCTCGATCTGAGAAAGCAAATTACAAGTATCCAAGACTGATACCAAAGTCAGATCTCCTACGGATCTTCGTAACAAGCTTAATCAGAATCGTCTCGGTTCCACTGAGACAAGTATATTAGACCCTGATGCAGAATATGCCCAGAACTATGTGGCTCAAATTAATCAATCTTTATACACTCAAGAACCGAGAAGACAGAAGAACAAAAGACAAGTTTCTACACAGAAACTATCTTTAAGTACTTTCCAATCTGTTCCTACAGATCTCCGGGAGTATTTACAAAATAAACGGCGAATTGACACTCCATCAGGCTATGATATTGCTCATATTTGCCATAAAAAAGCATGGTTGCAACTTCCAACCTCGAGTTGTGATTCAGTGTTGTTGTTCACCAAAAAGACGATCTATTTTCGAACGGATTCAATATGAACCAATATTGGATGAGGATGAACCTCTTTATGCTTCTGTCAACATGACCTCCAGAAATATTGGGGGTAGCATACGGTCTGATGCTATATCAGATTCTGAAGATGGTGTTTATCTCGGCACCCGATCCAGGACCGGAGCCTTGGCCAGGGTCTCTTCTTCTTCTCATCCAAGTGGTAATCTGGAGATCACAGAGGACTTCCTTGGAGAATCCAACTTTCTAGTATTGATTCCCGTAAATAGCCCCGGGAAAGATACTGACTCACACAGCGATGATTCAGAACAGACTGTTTCATCATCTATTCCTCGAATGATTACCACTTACATGGCAGAGGGCAATCATGAACCTTCAACTAGCACCGAAGCTCATGAACAAAGGATTTCTTCCTTGGAACAACAGTTGCGAGCTATGGCAGATACATTGAATGCTATGCACACTCTTATGCAAGCTCAGCATCAAACTCAGCAAGTCCAACAGACAGCCCCTCCAGTTGTATTAAATACTCCTGTTGCTCCAAACCCGGAACCCTCTACTATTCCGAGGGTATAATCTAATATTCATGTACAACCCACTCCAAGTCAGTCTGGAGCTGGGGGTGGTACATATGCTGCAGTCCCTCCTCCCAATTACACTCAGCAAGTTACAACTCCCCAATCTTCTGGAATTGTTACTGAAGAGTTAAGGAATTCTCCGAACTCAATTTGAGGCATTCAAACAGAAGGATGGTTTACAAAGGTTAGGTATCAAGCAACCTTACCCGATAGAATGGAAGCAAGTATCATATCCTCCTAAATACAAGCCTCCGACTATCTCTTTCTTTGATGGGACAACCTCCCCAAGTCAATTCATTAATCACTTTGAGGTAATGACTGATCAACTGCAACCAAGTGACGCCCTCCTTACTCGGGTGTTTGTTGGGTGTCTCAAAGGAACGGCTTATGAATGGTATAGAAGTCTCCCTGATGGGTGTATTACCTCATTTGTCGGTTTCAAGCAAATGTTTCTTGAACGATTCTATGAAGGGCTCAATGACATGACCATGTCAGCCCTCATAAGAATTAAACAGAAAAATAATGAAACCACCGAAGACTTCATTAAAAGATTCAGAAGAGAAGCCCTCAAAATGCCTCTCGGAACTCCCGATACTGTTACTATCGACACTTGCAAGTCGAATCTCTTACCAATCATCAGCATGTGGACAGGGTCCACTCAGTTCCAAGATTGGCCTTCTTTCATCGTCAGTGCCAAGGCTGCCGAAGTCAGTGCTGAAACCTTCAAAGGCCTGGGGGTACAAATGGCTCCCAAGGAATCAAATCAGAGTGCTAGCAATAGTACTCGACCCAATAATCGCAAAGGAAAGAAACTCTTGAAGTCAATCTCCAAAGCAGTAGTCAAGAGGTAAAGACTACCCAAGCTACTCCAGCTCCAACAAATCAACAACAGAGACCTCCTCGGCCGAAGGAAGAATATTCTTTCGACGATGACGATGTTCAGGGTATCTTTGAATGCTTGCTCAAAGGTAACAAGATTCAATTGCCAGAAATCAAAAAGCCTGATGAAGCCAATAAGACAGATCATCCAAAATACTGTCCATATCATAGAATGCTGGGTCATACAATCCGGTCTTGCTATGTATTAAAAAGAAAGATCCAAGAGATGATTAAATCAGGAGCTGTGACACTGACACCCAAAGACAAGACAGTCACAGCAAATGTAATTTCAATGCAGTTCGGTGACTTCCTTCCTTTAATGGTGGAAAGTAGAATTGTTTCTATCCCCAAAGCAACTCTCAAAGTTGTGAAAATCCCACCAGCACAGAATGAAGGACTTGTTCCTGTCACAACTAAGAAGGGAGAGATTATGTGGATTCATCCGGATTTAATGACGGAGTTTGAGACGTCTTCCTCTTCTCCTCGGAAGACTCCCTCATCTAAAAAGAAGCTCGGGAAGACTAAGTCATGCAATGTGACTTCTAGTTTCACACCCGATTTTTATCTAACCTCTACTTTCATCTTGGCAGGAAATTCACTCCCTACGGAGATAGAATCTGTACCTCAATCTGAAGATAGGTACAAGCCTGTTTTCATCTATACAGTTCATAATCTCGTGAATTAATGGCGAAGATGGGTTATGATTTAGCTGCTGCTCCTAGTTTGAACTCAGGCAAAGGACTTCGAGCACCTTTAGCCATCACTATGAGACATAATCAATCTCGTGTTGGCCTTGGTTTCTGGAATGAAGCTTCATCAAGCATAAAAAAACCAAGAGCAAGATAAAGAATTGCAACATGGTTTCCATAGACCCTGAACTTGAGCCTGAAGGCGAAGTTCTTGCTGGAACTCGGTCAGAAAAAATATATCTGAAAGATTATGCTGAAATTCCTGAAGAAACTTATGATGTTCCTTCGGTTACAGCTCCAACACCAGTCTCTACTGAAGAGCCTTCAAATGATCCTGTTGAGACAGTTCCTTCTAAGCCAACAGCAGCTGACAAAGGCAAACAACAAGTCCGCTTCGATAAACCATTGAAGAAGTCATCCCCTACAGGACTTGAAAAGCCTTATAATTTGATATTGGCTCAACTAGCCAATACACCAGCTAAATTATCAATCTTCAAGCTCTTACGCTCTCTAAAGAGACTCGAGAAACTCTGAGTGAAGCACTGCTGCAAGCAGAAACCTGCTTAACTCTCTCAAGAAGTTGGAAACAGAACCTGTTTCTTATTGCCATAATGTATTGGAATTTATTCCAAACATTACCTTTACGCAGGATGATATGCTGCTAGAGGATAATCGACATGACCGTCCTTTATATCATACAGGATATATCGATTTATGAAGGTTGATCGTCTACTGATTGATCCAGGATCTGCTCTTAGTATTATGCCAAAAGCTATGCTAGATGCACTGAAGATACCTGTGCATAGTC